>JAFVLL020010283.1:25000-26827 GCA_021397915.2 Tor tambroides
TTTTTCAATTATTTCATTGATATTTTTCAGTATTGAATCAAATGTACACTATTGTTCGAAAGTTTGGAGTCAGTAAGATTTTTAATGTTTCTGAAAGAAGTCTCTTCTGTTCACCAAGGCTGCATTTATTTGATCAAAAATACAGTAAAAAGTCAAATATTATTACAATTTAAAACAGCTGTTGAATATCTGTTAAACTGTAATTTATTTCTGTGATGTGCAGCTGTATTTTCAGCATCATTACTCCAGTCTTCAGTGTCACATGATCTTCAGAAATCATTCTAATATGCTGATTTGCTGCTCAAGAAACATTTCTGATTATTATCAATGTTGAAAACAGTTGTGCTGCACAATATTTTTATGCAAACAAAAGCATTCACTGTAAAAAATGCTTTTCTTACTTTTCTTAAAAATTCTTAAATCAGGAAGGATTTTCTAGACAAGTAAAAATTATTGTCGTTTTCGGCAAAAACAAGTCAAAATGAAGTGAGTTTTTGCTTGAAACAAGTAAAATAATCTGCCGATGGGGTAAGCTAAATAATGTTATTTCAATCAGAAAACAAGATTATTTAGCTTACCCCATCAGCAGATTATTTTGTTTGTTTCAAGCAAAAACTCACTTCATTTCGACTTGTTTTTGCTGAAAACGACAATAATTTTTACTTGTCTAGAAAATCCTTCTTGATTTAGGAATTTTTAGATATTTTGGCTGGAAACGACAAAAAATCTAAGTAAGAAAAGCATTTTTTGCAGTGTTTATTTGAAACAGAAACTTTTGTAACATTATAAATGTCTTTACTGCCACTTTTGATGGATTTAGTGTGTATTAATCTTACTGACCCCAAACTCTTAAACAGTTGTGTATATATTAATGACATCTGGGATGGATTTTTATGCTCGTGAGTGCATTCTGAGCCAGTTTTCTGTGTGAAGAGCAGGTGTCTGTGATGCTCTTCTGTCGATGCATCTGCTATTCCTTCAGGATTTTCTGCAGACTCTCTATTATCTTATCATGTGTATTCCAGCGACTCTACTGCAGACTGTTTGTGCTGATTTATGTGCAAACCTTCGGCTGCCAGCTGCTGCACGACGGAAAATATCTGGAACTTTTCATAGAGGGGAAAAGGACAAACAAAGCATATTGATTATTTTTCCTTGTTTAGATTTGAGAGTTTTTTTGTAACCTGAAACAAAACAAAGCGAAACACACACTGGGCAGTGCGTATAAACTGCAGATGTCGACGGGGTGGCGTTTTAGAGAGCAGAACGGACGCCACGCTTGACTCCACGTTAATGAAGGTGTTGAATTGGCCAATATTGATCAAAAGAGGCTGGCGGCTCCAGAGTGCTTTAATTTCCCTTTAATTTGGTCCTAGAGAAGCGCTTGGTGTAAGTCAGGTTTTTCCCAGAGTTCCCATGGACGCACCTCATTAAAGTGACAGGCGGGTGATGGATTCGGACCTGGGTGGGCGTCCACATGTGTCACCTTTACACGCTCGTCCTCTGCGAAAAACACGCTGAACACGATCAGCGCTTTGATCTGACAAACCACTAACAGGGAAACTTCTCACAACTGTCAGCAACGGTTATTAAACGTTATAGAAATGCTAAAACAAAACGCTCTTGAAGTAATGTTTACGGAACGTAACTAGTTACTAGTAGAATCAGAATTAGCTTTATTCGCCAAGTGTGCGCAAACGCATGAGGAATTTGTTGTGGTTTTTGTTGGGTCGGCCCCTTCTAATGAACAGGTTTGACTACTTTAGTAATTTCTATGAGTACAAATCTTAATGTTTAAGCATATAATGATATTCTAGGAAATTGTGT
>JAFVLL020010284.1:0-21146 GCA_021397915.2 Tor tambroides
GAGCTACAGACGAGGAGATTTTTGGAGGAGAAGAGATTCACTGTGTGCACCAAATACGTGATCAAGTCGTCCGTGAGGGAATAGGAATGATTAAAAAGGTTGCAAAA
This sequence comes from Tor tambroides, assembly GCA_021397915.2. Taxonomy (NCBI): domain Eukaryota; kingdom Metazoa; phylum Chordata; class Actinopteri; order Cypriniformes; family Cyprinidae; genus Tor; species Tor tambroides. The sequence continues at coordinate 108 of JAFVLL020010284.1, forward strand.
GAGAAAACACAGCCTTCACAATGCCATTTGGATTACACCAATTCGTTGCACTTCCGTTCGGCATGCCGGCTACTTTTCAGCGACTCATGGACTGTATTATCCGGCCCCATGCTGCATATGCCGCTGCCTACCTGGATGACATCATCATCTATAGCAATGACTGGCAGCGGCAAATGGAGCACGTGAGGGCTGTTCTGAGAGCGCTGAGGGTGGCCGGACTCACGGCCAACCCGAAGAAATGTGTGGTTGGGCGTGTGGAGGTCAGGTATCTGGGCTTCCACTTGGGTCACGGACAAGTGCGTCCCCAAATTAATAAGACTGCAGCCGTTGCAATTTGTCCGAGACCTTAGACCAAAAAGGAGGTGAGACAGTTCCTGAGGCTGGCGGGATACTATAGATGGTTTGTGCCTAATTATTCAGACCTCACCAGCCCGCTGACTGATCTCACTAAAAAGGAAGCACCATGTCCGGTCTAGTGGATGGAGCTGTGTCAGCAGGCTTTCACCCAGATAAAGGCTGCTCTGTGTGGCGGGCCGCTCCTGCACTCTCCTGACTTTTCTCTCCCTTTTTTGTTGCAGACTGACGCGTCGGGCAGGGGGCTTGGAGCGGTCCTGTCCCAGGAGATAGAGGGTGAGGAACGGCCGGTGCTGTACATCAGTCGCAAGCTCTCGAAGAGAGAGACTAAGTACAGCACCATAGAGGAGTGTTTGGCCATCAGGTGGGCTGTCCTCACCCTTTGATATTATCTCCTGGGACGGGAATTCACTCTCTGTTCGGACCACGCTCCTCTGCAGTGGCTCCACCGGATGAAAGATACCAACGCGCGGATCACTCGTTGGTATCTGGCTTTGCAGCCTTTTAAGTTGCAGGTGGTCCACAGACCAGGTGTACAGATGGCTGTGGCTGACTTCTGTGGTTAGAAGTTGTTAAAAGCTATTGGAAAAGGCTATATTGTAGTAAATGTGGATGAGGTATGGCATTTTACCCAGCGATCAGAAACACGGTTCTGTGATTAAACCATTTTTACAGTTCAAACAGGAGAGTTCGGGGTTTCCAAAAGATGTGGTGACCGATGCTGACAAAGAATCTTATATCAGAGATTACTTTGAGAAAGAAGTGATTAAGCTGAATGTGGACAAGATCGAGCCAAACCCAGCACGTAGGTCTATAATGAAATTGGGGCGGTTCTGCCTTCGTGAAGGGTTGCCTACAACCGAAATACTTACAGATCCAGAACAGTTTCCACGACCCATGTTATTCGCTGAGCATGACATCAGACATATCTCATTTGTGTCAGACACTGTTGCAATTGTTTAGTGGCCTTGCGCAGATGGGAAAGCTGCCCAGACTCGTGACATCAATGTCTTTATCTGTGCTTTTACAACAGCCCATGCACATTTTGAATTCTGAGCTTATGGATAGGCTGGGCGATGGGCTTCTTTATTGCGATACGGACAGTGTTGTCTTAACATCAAAAGAAGGTGAATATGAACCACCACTAGGCCCATATCTTGGTGATCTCACTGATGAAGTTGGACCCAAAGACCACATTATTCATTTTTGTACATTCGGACCTAAAAGTTATGGTTTTGTTACAGCTAAGGGTAAGGTGTGTATGAAAGTGAAAGTCATAACACTTAACACTTTAAACTCTGAAGCCATGTTATATTCGCTGATTGGGCTTGTAGATCGTTATGTGGGGGGGGGGGGACGATAGCTGACATATTCTTGCACACAATGACACTATTGTGAGAAATAAAAGGATTTGACGTTATGCAATAAGTCATTTGTAAAGAAATTCAAAGTTGTGTACGACAAGCGTGTATTGCTTCCTGACTACCAAAAACTTCCATATGGCTTCTGACAACGTTTTTGGTGGGGGTGTGCGAGACACAGAGGGGTTTGACAATCGATTCCAGTGTCCATTTTCATGCGTTATTTCTGGCCCAAATTAGTGGCAAAACTTTTTTTTTTGATAAAAATGCTGTTGCAAAATGCTGGAAAGTTGAAGGAATATTGAAGGAATTCCACAAACTCTGAATGACGATGTTTTGTTTCCTGTCAATAAAACATCTCTTGTCGTGATTGACGATTTTATGCAGGAAGCATCCAGTAAAGATCTAGAGACTTTTCACAGTCTATGTACACCATAAAAATTTAAGTGTTATATACATTCTACAGAATTTATTTTTTCAAGGTAAATCCAACAGAACCATTAGTTTGAACACAAATTATTTGGTCCTCTTAAAGAATTCAAGAGATGCCACCCAGGTCAGTATTTTAGCCTGACAGATGTATCCCAACAATACAAACATTTTTGTTCTCACTATCTATATGTACACATCTCAGTAGTGGAACGTACACGTCACCAACTGATTGATATTCAATGATATCTCTCTCTCTCTGTGTGTGTGTGTGTGTGTGTGTGTGTGTGTGTATGTATATATATATACACACACACGCACACACAAACTGTAGAAACCCCCATTAATGTCTGCTTGATGAGGGGCATACGTCACAGCTGTGATTCCACCGCCATAGTCTTCAGTAGCTTGATTTGTAGATTCTATAGCGACCCCGGGGTTTAACCTTAATATAACAGCTAGCTTCCCGTGAAATGTCAGCAACATCTTCGGAGGGGCCTTTAGAAAGACTGTTTTTTACATGATCATATCCGAGGGTCATCCCAGGAGGTAAAGTTGTTTATTTCTCTAATCAGAAATAGAACATCCTCGTAATAACCCGTCTTTAGTGTGCTACATAGCTTTGATATGCTTCGACTTCCATTGTTGATGTGACTCTTATTCCCTTCACCAACAGTGTAATGTTCAGACACTTGTTCCTCATCATCTTCCTGTGTGTTTTGACCCCTTGTAACAATATATGCAGCATCTTCCTCTGGAAATGTATACCACGATATGGGATATTCAAACTCAATCAATCCAACTTCCCACTCTCCTTTTAGGTTTAGAGCTCTTGACAGCATGGTTCTATAACTAGAAATAGTATTGTCCGGATAAACAGCTAACGACACACTGCAGAGGAGTGTTAAGTAAAAACCACCCTCAGACATGATTGTTTTTTAAATGAATGTGTACACATCAATGTGTGCATTCATTTTATGGTCTCTGCACATCTAACACATCTTTCTCATTTACCCATGTGTTGAATTTTGAAGGCCGTCCTGCCCACTGGACCAGAAACTTGGTTGAACATCCTTGTCACCTCCTGTCCAAAACTTTTTCTATTTTAAACGTTTTGTTCTTACTCAGATATTTTTTGCAACTCCTCCTGATAAAGAACCCCATCGATAACATCTCCATCATAATCACAGAGTCTATAGCCAGGTGGATCTAGGGGGATACATGTTTTTAATGTGAAAAACTGTGTAGTTTCTCATATCCTTTTGCAAAAGGACTCCTTACTTTAGAGATTCTTGAGACATGGTGGAGATGAATGTAGTGAGTGTTTCGACATCTTTCCACTGAAACAAAAACTTCATGTCATAGTGCATGTAGTGTTCAGCTTCAGGAATAGGTCATACATGCTCACGGATCTTTGTCTTGTCATTGCAGCAGAAAATGTAAACTTTTTACTGTGATCCGCAACAACTCAAAATCTTGTGTCAGGAGCTATGCTATCCCACTCTGCAGTGTACAAAAGGTCATCACCACAGTAATTCATCTCTCTCCAAACGTAGTTGTAGAATAACCACCAGTCTTTGGCAGGGAAAATCAGACAGGGTTCCTGCGTTGTAAAATTGTCTTCAATATCTGTAGCATAGAGCTTCACAGTCTGCATCACTTTGTCAAACACATATCTCCCGACACGATCACCAGACATTGAGAAATCACGAGTCATCATATTCACATCTTCATGAAGAAACTTTGTCAAACTAACTCCTTGTTTTTTCCTTGGTGCAGAAGTCAGTTCCTTTCTCATTTCAACAGGTCCTCTTGTTGGTGAAATACACACCACTCTTCGAGCAGTTTTAGGAGTTTTTGGAGCAGCGGCAGCCATTGTAACAGGATATTTCAGAATATCTTCTGTGTTTAAATTACTATATTCTAACCCTTATTTAAAACATCATTTCAGGATGTAGGTAAGGTATTTAGATTTGAAAAAACTGGTCAGGACAGAACTCCATAAAAACCACATGGCCCAAGTGAGAGGAAAAAACAACAAAAAAAAAAAAAAAAACACAACATAAATCCAATCATAAATCCATCAAAAGTCAGATCTAACATCTGTTTCGATCTTTTGATTTATACACCCTACTGTCATGTCAGTCAGGGTGACAAGGGTCATATAGCCATAAATCCAGTCATAAATCTGACCATGTACACATCTGACATAACCTGTCAGTCAACGCTGACAGGGGTCATATGTCAGGTCATAAATCATCAATCTGACACATAGTAGTGGTTATAACTACTATTGCATTGTCGTATAGCTCGCATAACTGCAATTCACAATTCAGTCACATTTGGGTCTGAAGAAGATAAAAATATCCAAAAGTTTCAACTTTCACTCTTTATTAAACTAAACTAAACTAAACTAAACTGGTAATTCCAATGACAGTAGGTAAACGATACAGCATGTTACACACAAAACACAAACGCATTATGGATGGATGCACTTTATTGCACTTCTTTTGTACTGCTGAACAGAAACACGTGCCCACTGCCATTATAAAGCTTGGAAGAGCAAAGACAATTTTTAATACAACTCAGATTGGATTCGTCTGAAAGAAGAAAGTCATATACACCTACGATGCCTTGAGGTTGAGTAAAACAAGGGGTAAATTTTCATTTTTGGGTGAACTAACCTATTAAAGCTTCCTGGTCTCTACATCACGCCGCCTGTGACGTCTCACCATTCTATTGGACTGATTTAGGTTTGCAGTTTGCATTTCTCTGTCTTCTCATGGAGTGACAGATGCATCTACCTCATGGCTCGAATCAGTTTCTCCTCTTGAGGTTGTGCTGTATTGTGAAGAGTGTCAAAAATGACCTGTTCGAGTTTCCAGGGCCCTCATTTTTCATCAGCTTAGAAACGTTTCTATATATTCTCCTACGAATTAAATTAAATTGATAGTTCATCCAAAAATGAAAATTCTGTCATTAACCTGTTAATCTGCACCAGGACGCTCTTTGTTTGCTCATGTCATTGTCCCGTTTGATTTAATCTATTCCTAAACAAAGTTAATCTTGACAACCTATATATCATTCTGAAGGTCTAAGCCTCAAGCATCGACGATAGGCCGCTGTTTTTCGATTGAAAGCTTATAAGGAATGTATTTGCTAAATTTGTGTAAGTAGTACACATCAAAACATCCATAATAAAAAAGCAGTACGTACCATTATCATTGTAATAACGAGTCGCAAACGCATCCACTGCTGAAATCCCGGTTTAGTTAGAAAGATAAGGGTCCACAGAACAACATCCCATAGAGCACTTTTAGTCCAAAGAAACTATAACGCTGTAATATGGATCGATATTCCTTTGTTTATGTTTCATTTCTTCGGGAGAGTTATTGTTTGTGTTCGTTATGGAATAAATTACACTCAAAAACAGCATCTTGGTGGAAAAACATGGTTTTGTAGCATGCAGTGTCACAAACAGAATGAGACCATACAAAAAAAAACAAAAAAAACAACAACAAAAAAAAAAACACACCAACACGTCACAGATCCGCGGAATATAGTTTTTGAATTTGGCGCCCTCTCGTGACGCACGCTGTGACGCAGCTGTCATCTGAGGGGGGCGTAACTTAGCAATCACCTTTTTGCACAAATAACATTTTCTTTTTTGTCAACATTTTTTGTGTGTGTGTGTGTGTACGCTTTGGGAAACGTGGCTGTATCTGCGTTATTACCATCTCTATGAACGCACATTAGCGTGTGATTACCGACTGTATGAGAGCTATCAATGTGAAGCTGTCAATGACCCGCTATTATTGAATAAATAGCCCATCTGTATTGATTATCATCTCTATCGACGTACATCAGCGTGTGATTACTGACTCCAATCAGTGTGAATGTCTGGCAGTCAGAGTATGTACTACATAGAAAGCAAATTCTTTTTTTTTTTTTCCTTCTTTCCTTTTTTACTCAAATTATTATTATTGTATTTTTTAGTGCTCAAATAAATCACTTATATGATGTCTAAAATTATGTCTTATTTTATAATTGAAAAAAATATGCAGGGGTATGTATAATGACTAAAATAGTTTGTATAATTCTGCGATACATCTGGTGGATATTTTTCCTGAAACGGGGGAGGGGGGATGTTTGAAAAATATTCTCAGAAAAATGATTGCAGGGATCTCATTTTTCATGGTATCTTCTTCAAATTTGAAATATAAACTTTCAGCCCATTACTTTTCTGGATTGCTCTGGGACTTATTTCATGTATTTATGAAAAAAAACAAAACAAAAAAAAACAACAACAACAACAACAACAACAACATTATTCAGTGTGGTAAAACATCTTCAAGGCACTTCAGTGTCTATAACTTTATCTTTTTGAGCATTATCAACTCTGGATGATGGATAGTAAAGCCTAGAGTGTCTTCTTTCACAAGATACCTCAATTGTGTGTGTAGCACATTATTGTCAGGAACTGTTACTATTTTAATTTAGGTAGGTTAATTTCAGCTGTGAGGCCCAAAATCAGGGGTGCTAGCTAACAAGTTAATTACTCACCCTCATGTCATTCCAAACCTGTAAGACCTTTGTTAACGCTTTCCCCTGAACATAAACAACGCTGACTAGGACAGGCAGCATTAATTGTGTTTCATTATATTTTTTCTTCCTAAACAGTAATGTTTGCTTTGGTCAAATGATGTGGAGGAGAAGATGCAGGGAAGTATAGCATTGTTGACACCTAAAAATTCAAAACTCTGACGTGAACTCCTATCTGATGAAACATTTGACATTGAATAAGGTTATGGAAAGCAACCCAAAGGTGGTTTTCTGGTGTACATGGCCATCATTAAAATGTTTCAGGTACATCACTGATTGTTAAGAAATACCGTCACTGCATTTAGCCCACTAGTAGTAGTGTAATTAATAATTCAGAGGTGCTCATTGCTTTTTGAAATATCATACTCCATGAATCACAAATACATCAAAGTTCCAACATACATAGACTACACTAACAGTGATGCGGTAGTTTCAGTCATAATTCTTATGCTGGCTTTGGTATTTTCTTTGAGATTATCTTATCTTTCAGCAGGATCAATTGGTCAGACAGTCTTTTAAGTTACTGGTGGTTCTCCATTTTATTAAGCACTGCAGTAAAGCTGTTCAAGATGTAGTCAGACAATATGGCTTCGCTGAGACTAACACAAAAGTTCGCAGCAGAAATAATGTATAAAGGAACATCATACAAGAAAGGACAGTTCCTTGTCACAGTGAACACAGACTCTGTGGAGTTTGGTGAGCTAATGCTTATTTTGATTAAACAATGATATGGTTTATTTTCTGGTGTTAGTGTACAAAGCAGAATTCATTCCTCATTACTATCTGTAGTCAGTTAGTAAAGACAATGAAATTATGTAGTGTCTGAACACTCTTTGGGTGTGGAAACCACTGGGGATTTTCATTACATTCAGGAAGCTGATCTGCTCTCAGTACTGAGACCAATTTAAGCGAGAAAATTGGTGGCTGTCATGAGCAGCATTGTGACCGATGCAAGAGTGAAGGAAATCGTGATTCATGGTTTACAGAGAAAGTAGACGGAACCAGGGACCCTACTGGAATGGATAACATTTCAATTGTGATTTGCTACTTCAATGAAAAACTATGGACATCACTGAACGAGTGCTGGTAATGACTACCATGAATTTGGGTTATGCACCAACTATCACAAATGTAATACTGTCAGAGGTGACCAAGGCAGGCTTGAATACTTCTAAGATTCTGAGTCAAGTATACGATGGAGTAGCAGTGATGGCGGGCAGAGTTCAGCAACTTTTGCAAGAAGTTGTTGGACAGGAGATACGTTACATTCACTGCCTAAACGGTTTGTTCTAGGTGGGGATCCAACCCAGGTCTCATGTTCAAAGTCACTGAGTTTACTGAATGAGCTAACTCCCCAATTAAAGAATCCAAGAGCAGAGGTAGCAAAAAACAAGGAGTCATTGATCTCCAGCAAAAGTGCGACAAAAAGGAAGCGGAGCTTCAAAAAAAACAGTGAAAAGCAAAGCAGAAACTAGAGTCCAAGAACATCAACTAATACAGACTAGAGCCCTGCACGGGCCTAAAATTCAGGCCCTAGCCCGACCCGTGTCCAACAGCTTCTCAGAATTCTCGGCCCGAGCCCATCTTTTTTCCCCCCTTCTCCTAAAACAGCTTATAGGCTACTACTGTTTCAGCTATTAAAATAATTCAGTTTTGTATGAAATGGCAAAGTGATTGTATTTCGTTTTAGAAAAACATTTGGAGCATTTTTTTTATTCGTTAAATGTAAGTTTTTGTTTTTTTAAAGTAACGACCAAGCGGCAGACAGTGAGTTGATCATAGCCTATGTTTGATCAATTTAGCCTTCTCAAATCATCACGACTTGTCTAAAATTAAATCTAGTTATAATACAGCTCCACAATGTTTAAAAGCTTAACCTAGATAAATGTGCACTGACGCATATCCAGTCGTTTGTGCGGAGAGTGGAAGCAGAAGCGCGCTTTACAGGATGCGCCAGAGCGATCACTTGCATTAGAAACACTTCAAAATATGCTGTCATTTTTGCTCATAAAAGGTAAGAGAAATAGGCTATATTGTTCGGAACTGTAAAGGGTCTACTTTTATTTGTGTGTGCTCAAAATATCAACAAAACGGGCTTTTATAAAATAAAGGGAAAAAAAGCAGTTTAGGTTTTGAGTAGGAGCACTTCTGAAAAACCGAAACACAGCGAATACTTGCCCTCACGACTTGATAAATATAGTATCTATAGAAAGCTTTGAATTACTACTTTAAAACAAAATAATTCGAAAACAAAAACTCTTTCATTATAAAATCCCTAAAGATGCATTTCTGAAGGAGCATCCAATGAGGAGATGGCGAGTCAGGATCATCATCAAACACATGGATGATCCAAAATGCAGCTTTTCCCAAAGCACTGGGAACTTTTAGTACCTCCCCACACTCCAACTTCTTCCTGATGCTCTGCATGGTCAACTGTCACCTATATGCTAATGTGTGCGTATATGCGTTGCATAGCCTATTGCGTAGGCGATGTAGCCTATAATATTCATAATATAATCAGTATCTCATACAGTAGCCATGTGTGCTCTGCGCGTACATGGGCACAATAAAAGGAGAGAAGCTAAATGAGCCCGATCTGTTATTTAAAAAAAAAAATAATAAAAAAAATAAAAAAAGAAAAGTGAATGGGACCTCTAGTACAGACTTAAAGGTGCTATTGGTGATTTACTTCGGAAACATTTTTTGTTATGCTAGTTGAAAGTCTCTTCACATCCTGATAGCAATCATTAAGTTAAGTGGTCTAAATGTATTTATCTGTATTTATATATTCTGTGGAAGGTGTAGGACCAAGAAATGTTCGTCCAATCAAAACGCTCGGTCCGAGCGTTTTAATTGTCTTTTCTACCTGTCTGTCAACGTATGTATTTGCGTACCTCTGCGCACCCTGTTCGCGCAGACATGACACGTCATCAGCGCGTTCACGCACGCTATTGCAGACAGAGCGAGAATGGCAGGCAAACATCAACAACCCGATCTTCCTTCCTGGTATTGTAGTACTTTTACTAGCTATAAAGTTTTCTGACCGGTGAATGACACATGATGTAGCCCAGCGGTTCCCAATTCCAGTCCTCGCGCTCCCCGCTCTGCATATTTTGCTTAGTCTCGTTTAGTTAACACACCTGAATCAGATAACCAGCTCGTTAGAAGAGAGCTACGTGCATGAACTGTGTTCCGATCGACATGCTCCCTACACAGTGTTCATTGCTCCCTAGTCCCTGAGCAGGGGAAATCCGTTGAAGTTTATTTCACTTCGTAACATTCATTCACAGATTGCACTGCGCAGCGTCTTGACACACAGAGGAAACTTACTAGAGAGTGTTACATAATATACCTCTGTAAATAAATACAATTTAAATTCACGTCTTGCACACTTTAATGCCCTTTGTATGGAACATATACGCTCGCTTTGAACTGGAATCATGGTGGAATATCTGGTGACGTCAAACGTGATAAGATATATATATGAAATGTGCAGAGCAGGGAGGGCACGAGGACTGTAATTGGAAACCGTTAATGTAGCCTATTGTAGTAATTTAATGTTGTCTCTGGTATTCTGCTCTTTAAGCGTATGTGTTCAGGGGGTGTGGCTTTGGACGGCAATTGCTGGGAGAGTGGGACGTTCGCTTTCAGTGCTATCAGGCTAAAGTTAGCATTTTCCGAGATCTCCTACTACACCTTTAACTTTCAGCAAGGAACTGGTGACACAGGCTCAAGACTGAACAATAAAGCATGGCACAGACCCATTTATATAGGACTAAACACAGGTGGTTCACATTAGGCTTAATGAATGGTAGTGTTCAGCAGGAACCTGGAGAGAGGCGCCACCTGTCAACCAGGAGGTTAATTAACAGTCCAGTGATTTTTTTTTTTTTTTTTTTTCCATGCAACTTGCTTTCTTTTTCTGTGCTTTTTCTGACCCATTTATTTTGTTTGGCGTTTAATATCCCTTGATTTATTGTTTTATGATTTTGTTCTTAGGAACTTCACCCATGTTTACAGCTTGTGTTTTATAATTGTCTTTTTTGTTGCTGTGAGTTTTAAATTGGTCATTGTTTGTATAGTATTGTAAACCACTTTGGTCAACTTCGATTGTTTTTAAAATTGTGCTATATAAATTGTATTGTATTGTATTGTATTGTATTGTATTGTAAACCCACAGTTGACCTGCAATATAAAAGGTGACATATTCAAATGTTTACTTGACCAGATGTGGACAGGCCACCTGGCTACCGTTGCCGTCATTGTCAGTTCATTCAAGGACATTACATCAGTTCTTGAGCATGTCAGCTCTGTAAGGACTTACGGAGCTAAAGTTTGCATTGGGGCATTTGGAATGTAAAGGGAAGTGACAGATGAAAACCTAGTCGAAGAACCAATGGAGATCTACACTTTCGGAGGGAAAGTTTATGATTCTTTGTTTCGAGCATGGTATTTTGCATCTGTAACTGGATTGGGTGTTGATGCAAAAACTACTAAAGTTTCTTAGAACACTAATACTTTGCATAGGTATTAACATAATATACACTCTCATTTAGCTCATCAGAAGACAAACTCATAGATAATAAACATGGTATAGGTTGGATTACATGAACGAGTGGTTCTATCATAAGCATGCATAAAACAGCATACAATACAAAAGACACTACACAAGAACAGTAATAATATACACAATGACCTAAGGATAGGTGTGTTCATTCAAAGAAAAAAGTTTGTCTATGAATTAATTAGAGAAGAGTCTGTATTTACCAGTTGCTTGTCTTGTTGGTTAGTGTTTAGTGTAAGCCACTGCATACAGTATTAGTTATTAATCTTACCAAAATGTTTAATGTTTTCTAGACTACATTTCCATCAGAGGAAGAAGAGGCAACAAAGCTGGAGGACATTTTAACATTTGCAACAGGATCAAATGTGGTGCCACCCATTGGTTTTTCTCCTCAGCCCTCTCTAGAATTCCTTCATAATGAAGGAAGATATCCAGTGGCCAACACCTGCATCAACTGCCTTCGACTCCCCATCCACAAAACTTATGAGGACTTTAAAAACAACATGGACTTTGGAATCTAGAATACTCAGGGTTTTGGAATGAAGTAGATGCATGTGAACTCAAAACACAGCAAGAAATGGTTTCAATACTCTTTGTACTGCAGGAATGTTTGTGAAGACTGTTGAATTAATTTTTACATGTACTGTAAGAATGTGGTTGTGGTAGAGGCATACTGTCCTGTTTAAATTTACATCCATGCCTCTGAACAGAAGTGCACTTGTTCGTTTTCATTATGGTAGTTTAGAAGTGAACAACCTCAGTTAATGAGGTAGACTTCTTAGAAAGTTTTTTTTTTGTTGGTCTAAACTCTGTAAGACAACAGTGGTTTGTGGTGATTACTGCTTTTGACCTGACCTTTATTGTATGGTAAAATAAGCATTTTAGTTAAATTATTAACATAATGAACATTTTCCTTGTGTATTTTGAATGTATCCAGTTTCCAACCTCATAAGAAATAACACTTCTGCATATGACCCACTTTTAGTTTAAGGGACTTGCAAAAACAAGTTTACAACTGTCTCGTTCCAAGAAAATTTACAAGAGCCAAGAAAATGTCAATTCCGTGATTACCATCATCTTGTAAAGGATCAAATGTCTGGTGGATTTTATTCAGTGTAGTGTCATTTACTTGAAGTGTTTTCTGAGCACATCTTCTGCCAAGGGCCCAGTGTCAACATTAGTTGAAGAGTCATTTGCATCAAATACACTATTCACAGCCATGTTATTCTTTCCAACATGACAAATCACTCCTCTGTACCACAACAGCAAAGGTATCATGTGTCTTTCTGTAGATAGAGCGTGGTTTTTCCACTGATTTGTGAATTCCCTGACAGCCCTTTGGATTTGTGGCAGGTTAACAAAATGTAAGGCAAACAGGTGCAGTTCAGACAGCGAATCAAGAATAAACTGATTCTCCATGAAACTGAACAAGTCTGAGAAATAGCATGACACTACACAGTTAAGTTCAGCCCAAAGCCACTTTATCCTTTGATTGTGAACACTGCGTCCTGCTACAATACTCCCCCTGTTCAGGCCTCTTCTGCTCAGCATGAATTGAATCCATGCTGTGACTCTTGAAGGCAATCCAAAGTTGCGTACTCCTCTTTGGAACAGGTACATAACACTGGAAGCCCTGTTATTGTTTAAGCAGTCAAGGTATATGATTGTACGGCTATACCCATCTATGCATCCATGGAACACCATCCTCCATCTAACCAATTTATGGTTTCCATCGATTTGCCTGTCAAAAGAGGAAATGGCAATGGATGGTTATTAACCTCCTCACCTTTTTTGTTTGAACTCCTGTTTTACTGTAGGTCAGGGAATCTTAAGAAAAAAAAAAAACATCTATTTAAATAGTGATTTCATATATATTTAATTTAACATGGGATTGGATTTTTATAGCACTTTTAGACTTGGTTTTAAAGAACAAGAGATACCCGAAATTTATACTGTAGGGATGGTCATTTAATGAAACTCAAATGTAAATATTCTAATATTTTGAGATACTGGATTTTTTTCTTCATGAGCTGTAAGCTCTAATCATTAATAAAATAAATGTGCAAGTGTTTCAGTGTGTTTCGTCCCAGACGGCCTCCCATAGTTTCAAAGTTGTCCCTCGTCTGCGCTTCGATTAGTTTTCTCTTATTTTCCACACGTTCCCATCTTAAGCACCGCAGACACGGATTTCGTCGCACACTGAACCGTTTGCGTTTGAACTCACGAGAATTGCTGCATGCTCTTTCACATCTTCCACATTACTAACCCAGCACCGTCTGGTTACTTATTACTGATTTCAACCCAAACTGGGTCAAATCAAGTCAGCTTCCTAACGCAACAGTCTCAACCGAACGTTTAATAAAACCGAAACAATAACCCAGCGTGTTTAATATGTGTAGGCTATGTTTTTGCTAAATCGCTTGCAAATATTAGAATAGGTACCCCTTAGTTTCAAAATACTTACAGTAGAAATAAATTGTAATTTGACAGGTTATTACCCATTTTTTCCACAAACTTAGCATATTATTCCTTTATATCTACACAAAAGGTACTGAATAGGTACATTATAATTCTAAAAAATTTACACTGTAAATTCTGCTTACTTGCGCAGTATGTTGCGGGTTGTAATCTAAAGCGTTACCTTTTATTTTTATTTTTATTGAAGAAGGATCGTATGTGTAAATTATTCATTTTTATGGATTAGTTATGAGAACTAAATGTGCCAAACTGGATCAGCAATAATCTGCTTATTGGAAAGTTTTAGATTTTTCATATCTAAAAACTTGAAAATGTTTAACTGCTTTAGGTAATTATAATAATTCAAAATACTTCTTTCAAAGCCAAATTGAATTGCTATTTCCAAAAATAAAAGATGAAGCTTTGAATTAATTAGGATCATGGGTACTACACACCGTACATTGTGCTTGATTGAAAGCCCTAGTGAGGGATATACAGTGGGTTGTCTGCGTAAGCAACATGCCATTATTGGACAGTCCATAGTCTATATCCGTCCCTCACAGAGAAGCATTTTGAGGAAAAAATGTATTGCCATCCTTGACTCCAAATGACCAAGTATTGTGAAATGTTGACTCACAAAAATGAAAATTTACTTTTATTTTTTCATGAAGAGCTGCTCATTTATGCCTCATTACATGTCTGCGCTGTGAGAAAGTTACATTTTGCCCTGACGAAAGGTCATGCAATGTAACATTGCAGTGGATATGTATATATTTACATAAGACATACTTAGTCATGCCCAACTCTTTGCTATCCCCTGAAATGCAGCGCACCAGGCCTCTCTGTCTTCCACTATCTCCTCGAGTGTGCCCAAATTCATGTTTGTTGCATCGATGACACCATCTCATCCTCTGCCTTCCCCTTCTGCTTTCCCAGCATAAGGGGTCTTTTCTAACGAGTTCTCTCTTCTCATTAGGCGGCCGAGGTATTTGAGCTTTAGCTTCAGTATCAGTCCTTCAAATGAACAGTCAGGGTTGATTTCCTTTAGAACTGACTGATTTGATCTCCCTGCAGTCCAAGGGACTCTCAAGAGTCTTCTCCAACACCACAATTCGAAAGCATCAATTCTTCGGCGCTCAGCCTTCAGATGATTACAAGTTATTATTTGACTATCAGATTGTAATGTTGGCATACAAAACTTCAGGTGTATGGATAGAAGAGCTAACAGTGTCAGTGACTGGATTTCATTTGTGAATGTGATTTATTGTGATCACACTTCTTTACAGAGAAATCATGAGTGAAGCTGTAGGACCTTCAAGATACACAAGTGAAGATGCATGTGCTTCGACATACATGAGTGAAGCTGCAGGTCTATCAGCTTCAGATGCTGATGTGCAGTTGCAGACAGTGATGGCTGAAGAGAGAGGTCTGTTTTAATTTGTAAAATTAACTGGTTTTACTTCCTTTTGTCCCATTTATCTGCTTTATTTTGACTTGGATGTCGCACAGAAAATTTGCATGATGAAGTCAATAATTAATATGTAATTTTATATAGAACAGGGGTCGGCAACCTGTGGCACGCAGGAGGAATAATCACTGGCATGTTAGGAATAGAGCAGTAAAGGGGGACTGGTTATAAACGGGATAACACTGACAAACTGAAACCTGTGTACATAGCATTAACACAATATACATATATACTGTGCATCATTAAACCTGTGAGCTTAATAAACCAAATAAACCCCTTCTGGTGTTGTGTTGCATCATTCATCTTTAGTTTTGAGACCATGCCCTTCCTCCGTCAAAGAAACTCTTCTCATGCACATATCTGTGTGGAATCCCACAGTTGCCGAAGTGAGGAGGGAATATTACTGTATTTATTAGTTTTCTGTTTCAGGTGTGGTTCTGTGTGTCCATATGTCCATCAGTTTACATGGTAATGACACTTGGAAACTCGCGCTGTGCTGCAAATCGGTCTGTTTTAAAATTAAAAGACGGAAAACAGACGTTTTCTCATGCTGAGCAATAAGCAGATGTATGTGTGTGAAAAAATATCATATATGGTGTTAAAAAATAAATGACACAGCAGATGAGAAGAGTTCCTATTCTGGTTTTATTTATATTTTAGTTTTAATATTTTTTTAATTGTGTGGTAACCATTTTATAAAAGCAATAAGGTACTCAAGGTGAGCACAGCCTCTCGTACCTTATAACTTACTTAAAGCGTGAGAATTAACTCTCGAATTAAAAGCACTGCATGTCAAAATAATTGAGATGACTAATCAAAGTAAGTGGGATTTACTGTTCTACGGAACCCTTAAAAGGGACATGGTGGTGGAAAAATCCTGGGTGGAAAAAAATATTTTTGAAACATTTTGTTCTTTCACAAAACTTTTGCGTTCCATCGAGAAACTTTGCGTTCCCAAGCAAAACGTTTGCGTTCTCTTGCAAATATATCTGCATTCATAGAGTTTTATTTTGAACATGGACTCAACTATAAAGAAATACAGTCAGTACTTAGTCCAAGGCAGTTTTGGGACATTCTAAAACACTTAATGTGGCTTAATGTTTTAAAACAGTGACATTGGGGGACCAAATTCGATAATAATAAATTCTGAATTATTAGACCAATATTAATAACGTTAATAACATTACTATTAATAAAGCAGAATAGCCCAGAATATGAACGCAACGCCCTGACCGTTAAGCTTTTTCTCCCCCATAGAAAACACTTAAGGTAGGCTAATGAATGAAGACGGTGATTTGAAAAGATACCACGTATGTAACTGACGTAGGCCAGTAAGAGCTGTTGCGTGTAAACCTCACTCCCCTGATCTCAAAATGAGGTGCTCTGGCGACTGATGCTAAATAGGCCTTTAGCCTCCTTGTTAAAGCGCCCGCCTCCCGCGCCCAAGACCCACTCGGAACAAGAACGAGTTGTGGCGGTGCGGACCCAGGGGGTTATACTGGTGCCGTGACCCGGATGGGAGTGAGGTTTAGAGGGGTGAGTGTAACTGACGTAGGCCAGTAAGAGCTGTTGCGCTTAAACCTCACTCCCCTGATCTCAAAATGAGGCACTCTGGCGACTGACACTAGAGGCCGTGGCCTTTAGCCTCCTTGTTAGAGATGAAACCAGTTGTACAGTGCAGATCAGAATTAGACAACCTACAATTTTCTAAATTTCATGGTCACTGCTTAGTCCTATTTGAACTTATCTTAACAGGAGTAGAACAGCAGTTAAGCATATTTCATAAATTAATTGTATTCTGAAGCACAGTATGAAAAATTTAAATGAGATATTTGAACACGTGAAAAAAAAAATGTCAGCAATCACAGACGATCACATTTGGACGCGAGTTATCTCAGAGGATCACTGAGTTGGTCAAAAAAACAGTAGGAGATTGCTCTGGAATTATTACAGAGGTTGTGTAAGAAAACCTCAGACTTGGCAGAGTCTGAAAGGATTAAAATCACAAAGTACGTCTGTGAAACACAAATTTCTCTAACGATCCCCTGTAAAACCAGTCCCATCCGAATAGGGCTTAAGCATACTTCAAAGACTATAGCCTTCTGAAAAGTGATGAATTTCAAATTGCTCTAGTACTCTATGGGGACGAATTTGAGGTAGCCAATCCCTTAGGAACATCTAGAGGTAAACACAAAATTTGTGCAGTTTACTGGGTGTTACCGAACATACCTGCGAGACATTACGGTCTATCCAAATTGGTATTCTCTGTAATGCTGGTACAGTATGGCTATGAAAAAAACCATGCAACCAATTGTTAAGGACCTTGTTCAGCTGGAGCAGACTGGTTTATTCATTGATCAGGTGGGAACAACTGTGAAAGGGACTGTCCTTTAAGTAGCAGTTGACAACCTTGTTGCTCATTTAATGGCAGGATTTCTTGAGGGTTTTCCTGCAGACAGGTTCTGCCACTTTTGCATGGCAATGAGGCACAGCACACAGGTAAGTTCCAGAAACTTTGAAACTCATAATGAAGAGACTCCTGACAGGCATTTTGAGGAGGTTAAACAGGATCTTCGGTGAAGAAGCTGTAGGGAGTGAAAGGAAGCTGCCCATTCAGTGATGCCTTGCAACATATTCATGCAGTCACTGGCTACCCACCAGACAATTTACATGACCTTTTAGAGGGCATTGTGCCAGCTGTACTCGGTCTCTGCCTTTCAGAAATAATTGAAAAGACAGTTCTTTCTTGAGTCAGTGAACCACGCAGTTAAGACCTTTGCTTACACTTTCTCTGATAAAACCAACTGACCTCAGCCAATTCCAAAGCAACGGTTGATGTCCAAGATGGAGATTTTGATGCTGCTTAAAGATATAGTTGAATTAGCCGTGGCATCAAAACATACAGAAGAGTCCACTGATTCCTTGAGCTGCAAAATAAGTGCACAGAGAACTGCTGCAGTCAACATTTCCTGGTTGAGATTGAAACCAAAGCATCACTTCATAGAGCACTACCCACAGCTGATTAAAGCATTTGGCCAACTGTCTGATGTTTGGACAATGCGATTTGAGGGCAAACACAATTTTTTATTATTATTTTTTAAAGGTCATTTATGAATCTCAAAACTTAAAAAAAAATGTGGCCCTCACACTGGCTGTCACTTCCCTTTGTGAGATCCACATATCAGTCCTGAAGATTATCACTCTTCATATGGTATTTATGTTTAATTAATACACATTTGACACATTTTTCTCCTCAGTGTGTTCATATTTCAATCATTAGTAATTACAATGTTTTCAAATGCTGGCCAGATGTCTTCTCATGAGAAAATTCTCCTAAGTGTTATTCTGGCAGAAGGGGACATGAGGACGGTCTCCAAGAAGACTGATTCAATTGACAACATGGTTATTGCTCTAAAAGAGTTTGGGGCTTGTTTACAACTTTTTGATTCAGTATGAAGATCCAGACTTTGCAACCTAACAGACATACCAAAGCTTCAAGATCCAGAGGAAGCACTGAATGACTCCGCAAACACAGCGGACACAGAGATCATTTCTATCTCATCACAGGAAAGACAAAAGCAATGGCCAAAAGAATTTGAGATCCTGTCCTTTACGGTTGATCTAAAATACTGCCTGCAAGGAGTTTAAGAGAATTAAAGGCAAGAACGTCAAGCAGGTGTTCTACGACAGCATTGACAGACACAGTCTATGGTTTGTGGATCTTTTTAATCCAAAAGGGGAACATCTTATCAGCACTTGCTGAACTTTTTAAAGCAAATCAAGGTTAGTGATTATAAGTCTCATTGAATATAACTTGAAAGCAATTCATGTTGTCAACATTGTGGGTATTTTCTTATTTGCTTCATACTAGTAATCCACTATGTATGATTGTTCATTTTAATTTAAATTAGCATTTATGTATCTTCACATGAAAATTCAGATATCATATTGATAGTGAGTGGTTGTGGCATTAATTGAATTTCGTGTTTTCTACTACAGTCAGCCCAGCCAACTGAGGTCCGAACCCTTGTGCTGCGAGGACTACTTCTCCTGCTTGGAGATGATGACTCTGTGCTTTTTATCTTGCCATCGCTTATTCTGCAATCAAGCAATCAAGTTTTCAAACTCAATTTCAAAACACATTCTTATGTCATGTGTATCGCTCAAATAAATATGCATGTGGATATGACAGAAAAAAATCCTTTCCTGATGAAAATGTCACTTTGACGGTGTCTCCATGATGAAAATATGCACAGTGAATGAATGTACCTGCACTTGTAGAGGTGGTGAGCCCAAAGAAAATTTCAGTTATTAGATTAAAGAGAGGATATAAAAAAAATTAAATTAAGCAATTTGATCCAATTAGTTTGGGTGCCAGACAAGCTCAATCTTGTCAAATATGAGTGTTTTCAACCAAAATAGCTCTCTACCCCACTGGTTACAAAATATTTTGAATCAGATTCCCACACAAAGAAAGTTCAATTTCACCATTGTATTTTTAACAATCAATAGAGAAACAAACAAACAGAGAAAAATGCTTTGATTACTTGTGTAATCTCAGGTCCCTGAAATAAGGGAACGAGTGTAGTATAAGTTACCATGCTATAAGGCTGCACTCAAATTGATGACCGTTGCTTCAGTCAAAAGAATCTGATGAAATTGTGCTCTGAGCCGACTTATATAGACAGTCGGCTCCTCCCCTTCTGGCAGGCTAGTGCGCCATTGGTTTGAGCAGCTACACAAACGTGAACCAATCAGGCTTCAGTAACAGAGTAAACAGGAGTTTCCGCTAACATCAAAACACTGACGCGACGGGAGAGTCCGTTCGATAGGGAACTTTGCACTTTGGTTTAAGTTCAAATGCAACCTCAGTTTTAGTTATATTTTCAACAATCAAAAAGGGATCAAACAGAAAAGTTAGTTCTTTGGCTTGAGTTTAAATACAATCTCAGATTCATATTCATATTTTCGACAACAAAAGTCCAACATGAAAGACAAAACTAGCACTTTGGCTAAGTTCCAATATAGTCTTTCCACCAATTTTGCAGTACAACAATATCCAACAATAATAAAGAAAACAATCAAACTTTTAGAAAATGATAGAAGGTGGCTCTGAGGTAGTAGTATCACTGATGCATGTAAACCTCGGCAGATTCAACACTTCCTTGAGATCCCGCTCACACTTTTCAGCACAAGAGGCTTGCTTCGCTCTGCAGACAATTCGTCTGACAATTCAGGTGATCTGCTTCTTTCTGCCGCACTCTCCTGCAGCTCCACCCTATACATTTCCTCTTGTCCTGATAATTGATTTCCCTCTTCAGCCTGGCTATTATTTAATTAATTAATTACTAGCGTTAGTAATTAGTTACTTGCAGTGTAATTAGTAAAAACGATAATTTGAGTCTGAGGATTCTTGACATTGTCTATTGATATGAAGAAGAGAGATACAGGTGAGTGGCTTCATTGTATCAGATATATGTCACTTTGCTCACAGCTGATTGGTCCGGTTTGGGTTTGCGATTTCTAACCCAGAATAAAACCTGCTCTGGGGCTCGTTCTTCGTACGTCGCTAACTCAGTTAGCTGGATTTGATTGTTGACGATTTGGCATGATCTTGGATTGTTTGGTTCTTCGAAGCTCATCCTGGACTTGCTGTCATAGCAACAGGTGCGCAAGCTTAAACCTGCTCGGGAGCAGGCTTATTTCATGTAAACAGGATTAGATCGCGGCTTTATAACCGGAGGAGATAGGGAAGTCTGTCGCAGCCATGTCTTGTCCATTTTTACGACAGCAACCTGTTGCGG
>JAFVLL020010286.1:0-14814 GCA_021397915.2 Tor tambroides
CGTTTGGGCTCATACCCTAAAAGTGGCAATTTTAACAAGCTATAAAAATTTATCTGTGGGGTATTCTGAGCTAAAATTTCACACATACGCTCTGGGGACATCAGAGACTTATTTTACATCTTGTAAAAAGGGGCATAATAGGTCCTCTTTAAGAGTTTTTAAAGGTGAAAGTGTAGTTCTTTAAATTTCAAGCATGCAGTTTGTTTATAAAGATTGTGCCTATTTGAAAATTTGCTTCAACGTTTTCAGAGATGCGAGCTCCAGGGTGTCAATGGGCATTCAACGCTCATAAAACTGCCAAGAGCAGCAGGGTTGCGTTTCCCAAAAGCAACTACTGTCACAAGTTTCGTCATTACCAAAAGAGTTCAATGAAACTTGTGACCATTTTTAGCAAACAATGCTTTTGGAAAACGCACCACTGATCTTCTAGAATTTGCTGCTAGCTCTGATGTCTCTATAGTGCTTACAACATGAGATATAATGAGATATAATTTGTTTTGGATAAATCTAATGGGCAATCTTTGGTCTTATTAACATATTATAAGTTCCAGAGCAAATAATTTTGGCTGAGGGCAAAGTTTCATAACTTTATATTTTGACTGAATTGCTTAGCAACATTTATAATGGCTGTTGCTGTTGTTGTTTATTAAGGAAAGGAAAAGATGTGACGTGTGGCCAAGTATGGTGACCCATACTCAGAATTTGTGCTCTGCATTTAACCCATCCAAGTGCACACACACAGCAGTGAGAAGTGAACACACACACAAACACACTGTGAACACACACCCAGAGCAGTGGGCAGCCAATGCTGCGGTGCCCGGGGAGCAGTTGGTGGTTTGGTGCCTTGCTCAAGGGTCTCACCTCAGTCGTGGTATTGAGGGTGGAGAGAGCGCTGGACATTCACTCCCCCCACCTACAATCCCTGCCGGACCTGAGACTCAAACCCGCGACCTTCGGGTTATAAGTCCGACTCTCTATCCATTAGGCCACGACTGCCCCCAATAATATTAAATATTACTGTTCAATAAATAATATTTTATATAAATAATAGTAGTATTTAATTAATAATAGTATTTTGGTATTGAGAAAGGTGAGTGTTTTCATGATGGTGATTTTAGTTACATTGTTACGCCAATAGATGGCGACAAGAGACCAACTTTTATATTGAAAGAGGCTGAAACAAGGTTGTAAACAGGACATTGTTTTTTCATTCAACAACACATTGTAAGACGCAACCAAAAAATGCATTGACCAATGTTATCATAGAAATGCCTTAACAACTGAAAGGATAGTACGACAAAGATATCGCTTTCTTCTGCGGACATTTAAACCAATGTTTTATTCTGAATATGAGATTGGGCTGAAGGATAAATGCTGTATTAGATGCGGGTAACCAGAAGGTATCCATCTCTCTTTCATAATACTCTACTGTATATAATACAATAAACTTTCAATGGAGCAACTCAACATTCCTTCCTCCTAGTTCTAAAGTGACATTTTCGAATTAGTAACAGAGGCTTGGGCTCAGCTGTCAACTTGAGATTTGAGTTTGTGGCGGAAGGAAGTAGTTCACACAAAAATGTTTTTTTTTTATGTAACACTCAGTGGTTTTTTTATTTCTTTACTTGTGCCACTGAACTGTTGTATAAGCACAATATCACACTCGTAGCCATGCAATATCACTCTATATCAGCATGGCGGCCTTGTGCCTATGGCCAAATCACAGCCATGCTGACATAGAGCAATATCACACAGCTACGAGTATATACAGTTAAGAGAAGTCTCTAAGCCTCAAAGTGGTGTTTGTGTACATGTGAACACAATGTGTGTGTAGGACAATAATGGCAATTTCACACATGTATCTTGGGTCCATGCTAGTCAAGGCTGTTTAGTGTACTATCAGAAAACATTATGATAACACACCTGCCAGATGCAGTGTTTAGCACAGTGATCCAGAAACAGACATTTCCACAGATAGTGGATTTCAGGGCTCATTTGTCTTCAAGGCTGTAGATAGAACAGTTCTGCTGAATCAAGCTCATCCCTCATGATAAAAGCTACATTCCTTGTTCCTATTTATCTTGTTCCTATTTACCCACTCATTTTTCTCCTTTTCCCCCAGTCTGTCACACTTATTTTTTGTCCTGCTTCTCTTGCTTTTTTGTTCTTCCAAATATCTCAGAACCCAGTCTCTATGAACTCATCTTACAAATATGTATTCAGTATGTTTAACGATTTTCTTCAGCAAGACTTTTGCCTTTGGAAACAAATATGGTGAAGACGGTCTTAAAAAATGAAAATATATAAAACAAAAAATAATAAAATAAAATAATAGATTACAAATAAATTCAATGTAATTTGTTCGAACTTGATGAGATGATGATATGATTAAAAAGACATGTGGCTTTATGCAGGCTAAGTCTATCTGACATTGGAACATGAGACGGGACTCAAAACTTTATGTGGTCTTTGTGTGGCCTAATTGGCAGGAGAGAGGAGGGATAATCTGGAATTGCTTTTTTACAAACTGTTATGTGAAAATACATGTGTGATTAATCTTGTCAAACTTTTACTAAGTATAAAGAAGATACTGGTCCAGGAGAAACCTCCAGGGTGACATTTAATTGCTTAGGAAGTTTTTTTTTTACTTTGCATCATGGGAGTGGGGTTTTTGGCCTGAAGCCTTGGCACTACAGCAGAGAAATCAAACAGAAAGTGTAACATGAAGGCCATGTTTTTCACTGTTTGACTTGGCAGGGCAAGAGGAAGTAAACACCTACGTTCATTAAGGCAGCAGTAAGCATGATGGACTGATGGACCAATGGAGATTAATGGAATGGTCTTGGTGAAAAAAAAATAGGACCTTAAACGAAATGAAACATACAAGTGTATGTTTTCATGCATAATCAATGTTGGGGTGTAACTGGTTACATGTAACAGAATTACATAATTTAATTACAAAATAAATGTAACTGTAATCTGTTACAGTTACTGAGAAAAAAAGCACATCTTTACATCTGAATTTTTTCACACACATACAGATTTAATTGATTTCTTTCCCAAATCGCACTGACTGCTCTAAAATTTGAGACACCAATGTTTCAGGAGTTTATGACACAGAATGGGACACATGCTTATTTAATAACTGTTTTACTTCTGATTTGGGTTATGTTTATGATTTTTTTAAAAGGTTAACAATACCTCTGTCATACCCATGTCATTATACAAATTTGTGTCCCCATAAGCCACCCAAACCAGTGTGCACACACGCACACGCACACGCACACGCACACGCACACACACACACACACACACACACACACTACCGTTCAAAAGTCTGGGTTCACTAAGAGTCTTATATGATCAACAGTGCTTTATGCATTACATAGAAAAAAATACAATAAAAACAGCAATACTGTTAAATATGATTGCATATGATTACTATTTTAATATATTTTAACATATAATTTATTCTTGTGATGACAAAGCTGAATTTTCAGTGAATTTCCAGTCTTCAGTCCTTCAAAAATCATTCCAATATGCTGCATCCTTGCTGAATAAAATGACTGATTTCCTTCAAATAGTAATAGCAAACAATAATAAAATAGAATTAAAAATATTAATTTATTTCAAAAATAATATTTATTTTTTAAAAAAAACCTTTTGAATGGTAGCGCACTGTATTTAAAACACACAAATATGTGTTAATACATTATGGAAATTTTGGAAAGTGATTTAACTTTATTAGAATAATGAAAGTTTTTTTGCAGCATATAAAAAAAGGACAGAGGTACATATAGCTAAAATTATACAGTGCGTATAAAAATATTACAGAAGAAATGAACTGAAAATAATTATGTGTCACCAACATGCCACTGTTGGTGCGCTTATGTGGCATGTGTATATATGTGTGTGTTATAAATGAACAGCACCAATTATATCAATGAAAATCTACTGTGTGGACATGAAAGCCTTGCCTTTCCTATTTCCCAGAATAAACTTCATTCATTCATAAAAGCGGGAGACTGGCTATGAAAGGAAACTTAAACATAAAACCATATGCCTAGCACTCAAACTCACACACACACACACACACACACACATTGCAAGAAACTGCAGTGCTCTGAGAGCAGGAGAGCACCACACAGGCTATAATTCCCAGCATTCCAGAGTGAGCGTCCAAGCCACGCTGACGTCTGTGCGTCTGGGAGGAACGCCGCTATTTACCACCACAAACTTCCTCTGCCTGCACATCATTCAGAGAGGAAGAAGCAGAGGGGAAAAAAGAGGGAAGATGGCATGACTGCTCTCTATTTAGGCAGCATGCTAAGTCAGCCTGGAAATGCCCCCTGTCTCCACCCTAATTCTGGTGCCAACGCGCCTCGCCACAATGGCTAATGGCTGCTCTCCTGCGTGAGTGTGTGTGAAAATTCCTCAGGGGTTCACAGGGGTTATTGGACTGCGGGAGAGAGCTGTAATTATTGCAGTAGCAATGAGATCATGGCCCCCTGTCTCTTAATCTAATGAGGACATCAGTGTCAGCAGTAATCAGCACACTAAAGACAGACAGCAACAGCCACGGGGAGAGAGGGAACCGCTGAGAAATTCAGTTGAGTAGACGTAAACAGAAAAGGAAATCAAGATCAAGTGAAATGAAAAACTGATATAAAAAAGCCAGATAAAAAAACAAGACAGAAAAGAAGAAACAGTTTCTTAAAGGGACAGTTCACAGAAAAATTACAATTCTGTCAACAATTTCACTCACCCTTGTGTCGTTCCAAACCTGTATGACTTTATTTCTTTTGAAGAACACAAAAGGAAAATATTTGAAGAACTGTTTTTGAATTGTTTTGTCTGTATAATAGACCAGTCGACTTTCATTGACTGTTCATTATAAAGACATTTTTTAAAAATATCGTCTCATCTACAGAAGAAAGCAAGTCATACAGGTTTGGAATGACATGAAGATGAGTCAATTACAGAATTTGAATTTCTGGGTCAAGTGTCTTATTTCAATTTTCCTCTGTATAATTGTTCATGTCCCTGTTTTATGTCCCTACTAATTGTACCCAAAACAGAAAAATGGCAAAGATATCTGGTTATATTGATCAGAGGTTAACTGACTCACTAGTTTACAAACACACACACTGTCTTTGTGCCCACAGAATTCCATGGAAAACTCCACAGATTTCCGCGGAATTGGAACACCTGTCTTAGGGCACATCCCCCCACCCACGACATGTTCTTAAAGTAATTATTTTGGTTTACGAAGTATGCTTTAAGCTACTATGTGTCTAGTACTAGTAGTTTTGTTTATATCATAAATATTATTATATTTAAATCCAAACATTGTGGAAAAAGTCTGCAGATTAGATTCTGTCTGGACCTGCTAGTAAGTGACTAGATAGATTTTTGTATTTCTACTTGATGGAAATAAAATAATTACAGCACAATCAAACAATCAATCAATATATTGCTCGAATTATCAGTATTTAAAAAAAAAGAAATTAATACTTTTATTCATCAAAGATGCATTAAACTGATCAAAATTGCCAGTCAAAACATTTATACTGTTGCAAAAGTTTTAAAATAAATGCTGTTCTGAAAATTCAGCTTTGCCATAAAGGGAATAAATTACATTTATAAAATTAAATTAAAAAGAAGTTTAAATTGTATTAATATTTGACAACATTACTGTTGTACTGTATTTTTAATCAAACAAATGCAACCTTGATGAATATTATTAGAGACTTCTTTCTAAAAAAAATTTAAAAATAAATAAAATCTGGTCACAAACTTTTGAATAGAATTTATGTATAGAGACACATTAACACACATAATATGTTAAATATCCAGAGAACATAATATGTTATAACCCGGTGTAACTTGCTGTTGTTTGTATGTAAGAGAGGGAAGTTAAAGAAACGTTAATAGTAAGTTACAGGAATCAATATGAATAGGTGTACGGATGTGTGCGTGTCTGTGTTATGTGTGTCCCAACTGCATGTGGGTGGAATAAAACGGTCAAAATCAGACAGTGAGGCCATCAGACAATAAATGTGGTCATAATCCTCTGACTCACAGCCTTGGGACGTCAAATCACAAACATCCGTATACACAGAACAGATATTGACAACAAACATGAGCTTCGTCTTTCCTTTGGTGCTCTCAATCAAATGTTGCCATTGTCTCCTTAATTATAAAACTTACAGAGAGTATAATGTTTCAATTCCCTTCGAAACTGTTTTGGTTTTTATGAGCTAATTTTCATATTTGCAATGATCTCGTAAAACGCGCTTGAGGAAAGAAAATGACATTTAATGGAAGTAACGTTCGGTTATGAAAGTGTGTGACTCATTAAATAGCGCACCCTTAGACTCAATACACACACACACACACACACACACACACACACAGCCAAATGGATAATGCCCAGACTTATGTTCTTGTCTACTGATCTGTTTCATGTCATTCCTTTTACAGTCAAACTCCAAAAAGCTTGTAAAATAGTTCCTGTACTAAATACAGTAAAAGTCAGCCAACAAAGCCCTGTTTTATTAAATTGAGGTAACACAAGAACACTTAGCTACCTCTACCACAAACCTTTTCACCAGCAATTCATTCGTCATCTGTTCAGATTTAAAGCATAAGAGCTTAACAGAAAGTTCTCCAAAGCAACGTGTGAGGCAGATCAACAGAACTTCCCTAGTTTGACATTAGCATGTTGCTAAGCTAGCAGCACAAAACCAGTCATAAGGGTCAATTTTTTTGAAATTGAGATCTATACATCACCTGAAAACTGAATAAATAAGCTTTCCATTGATGTATGTTTGTTAGGATAGGACAATATTTGGCCGAGATACAACTATTTGAAAATCTGGAATCTGAGGGTGTGAAAAAATCAAAATACTGAGAAAATTGCCTATAAAACTGTCCAAATGAAGTTCTTAGCAATGCATATTACTAATCAAAAATTAAGTTTTAATATATTTACAGTAGGAAATTTACAAAATATCTTCATGGAACATGATCTTTACTTAATATCCTAATGATTTTTGGCATAAAAGAAAAATCGATCATTTTGACCCATACAATGTATTTTTGGCTATTGCTACAAATATACCCCAGCGACTTATGATTGGTTTTGTGGTCCAGGGTCACATATAGGGAGCACTCAGACTTTTTGAACAGAGCAGTGATGTTACAATATAGCTACCATTTGTCAACAGTTATAAATGAGAACATGTAGTGAATTATACAGTATCAGAATTAAAGTAAAAAGGCAAATGAATAGGAATGGAAGCAGTGGAAAGTGGAGCTCAATACACACTTGTTCCATTACCAGCAGAGTTTACATGACATTTCAAAATGCTGCTTTCTCTAAACAACCTGGAATAAGCCAAGCGGATGTAAACATGGTCATTATTTCAACTGAGTACTTTTAAAAGTCACTGAAAATTTAAAAAATATGCTCTCTCAGACTATATAGCCTGATAAATTTTTTTTTTTTTTTTTGGAATAGACACATGACACAAACATTCCAGAGCTGCTTTCATTTTTGTCCATCATAATAGCAGAACCTTCTGCATGTCTGAGTATTCTGCCCGTTTTACTGTTTGCCACGTGTATCTAATCTACGGCTCCATTCTGTCTTATCTCTTCGCTTCACATAGAAACATGCACGCGCACAAGCTGCACGCCATCAAATACTCAGCAAACAATTCTGAAATACAGTACCCTGCATTTATGTCAAGAGATGAAATTCACATACAATATTTCCTTGGTAAAAATTACCTTTTTTTGGCCTGTGACTCTTTTAAAACAACATTTTCACTCAATCTATTAACAGTGTCCAAAGCATACAGAATATACATGCATCTAATGAGAACTGTTATGTTTTTTCTTAACTGTCATCATTATCTTGACCGAAAAAAAAAAAAAAAAGTAATTTACACCATATCTAAAAAATCTTGCGTTTGGTAACATTCTGTAATACTTTAAATACTGTAATTTTTTCCCCCCCAGTAAAATGTACACATAAATGTCATCTGAAAAATGACAACAACAAAAAAATGCAAAAAGACATGGTTTTAACCTTTATATAACAGCAAAAACATTCAAAAGGTTGGGGGTGGTAAGAGGTTTTTAATGTTGTTGAAAGTTTCTTATGCTCAACAAGACTTCAAACATTTATTTGAATAAAACAGTAATATTGTTAAATGTTGTTGTGATTTAAAACAACAGTTTTCTATTTTAAAATGTAATCCATGATGGCAAAGTTGAATTTTCAGCAGCTTTTACTCAGTCTTCAGTAACAAATCCTTGAGAAATCAATTTTATATGCTGGTGCTCTAGAACATTTCTTATTATTATCACTGTTGAAAGCAGCCATGCTTCTTAATATTTTTGTGGAAATTGTGATACTTTTTTCCCCAGGATTTTTTGATGAAGAGCAATTTCAAAAAAACAGCATTCATTTGAAAAAGGAATCTTTTGTGACATAAATGTCTCAGTGATAAATTCATTGTATGTTTGCTGAATTAAAAAAAAACACTTAGTGACCCCAAACTTATGAACAATAGAGCAATTCTTTTAGCAGTGTATCATGACATTTAGTCTTGTGTGCGTGTGTATATTGACCTGAGAACAATGACGCTCGACAGTCGTCTAAAGCCCCCCTCCCTCTTTCTCTTTGGTGGATCCAGCCTCTCCAGAGCAGAAGCAGCTTTGAAGAAGCTTTGATGAAGTAGATAAGGCATGAGGAAGCTCTCTGGCTACTGGGCGACCAGACCAGCCCTGACATGCAGTGCGTAAGTATGTGTGTGTATATTGTGTGGTTACTGACTAGATTAGAAGCAGCAGTTGCAGGAGATTCTTGTTTCCCCCAGAGCGTTTGGAGACACAAGACTTAGGCGACAGGAACCTCAGACCAACAGAGACCTTCTGTTACACACTCACTAAACCACTCTCTGCCATCTGATCTCCCGATAACACACCGACTCCCACACACATACACTCATGCTCTCACATACACGTCAATGCCCAGAAAAGCCTTCATAGAACTAATTCATTTCAAGTCTAATAAATGAGAATATGTAGATTTTATAACACTTCATATTAACTTTTATTAGCAAAATTGACAATTATTACTAGTTTTTTATGTATACAGTACATGTGTCCTGTTTTTTTATACAGAACATTAGAGGCACAAATATGTGATATTCAATAGAATGATATTTAGCATTACACCAATTGTATTCACTTAAGTGTTGTTTTTTTTTTTTTTTTTTTTTTTTTTTTTGCCTCAGTAAACTCCTTTGCTGCTTATTAATAGTTAGTAGGGTAGTTGTTAAGTTTAGATATTGGGTAGGATCAGGGATGTAGCATATGGTCATGCAGAATATGTGCTTTATAAATAATAATAAACAGCCAACATGTCAATAATACACATACTATAAGCAAGTTAATAGTGAGAATTGGTCCCTATGCTAAATTGTTAACTAACTCATTTTAATTACCAAAAGCATATTTAGTCATATCCCACAATTGCACACAAACAAACATTTTTCTTATTTCCTAAAACTACAAACCAAAATTAAGCCCCAAACTAGGCAGTACCTACTGATTTAAAGAACAATCAGGATTTTAAAATGCTTGTATATCTCCCACTGAAAACATTTTAGTGTAGAAACAATTTTTACTCATAAATTGCTAGTAAATTTCCCAATTCAAATTTTGACATAAAAGAAAATAGCGTTTTATGTTTAAGAACATACTTTCAACAATCTTTATTTCATTGATTTAGATTTTTTTTTAAAAATTTATTTATTTATTTATTTTTTGATAGTGAAAATTTTGGGTTACAAAAAAAGAGGCAAATCTCATAAAAATGAATAGAAAATAAAACAGCTCATTTAGTATTTTCCATCACAGAGGTTAAGCACTTTTTAAAAAGGCATTACATTATATAATGCTTGAGTGGTCATTATTTAATGTAGATGAAGAAAAATCATTTGTTGGTTTGAATGTACATTTTCTACTCATCTGCTGTGCTACATATGCAGTTTGTTGATGTGTTCTGTTTGAAAAATGTTTTAAAAGTTATTATTTTAAACATTTAACTTTTTGTATATTGTATTGTAAGTAAGAGGGATGTAGTACATGTTGTGTATGTTTGCTGCTGTTGGAGGAGGCAGGACCATGTGCATGTGTGATAGTCGGGGCTTTTGGGGGCACTATACATGTCTGGATATCGTTTGGATTGAAGTCTAAATATTTACATGACCCGGGTTCATTAGTCGAAATGGAAGCTTTTCCTTAAACCACACAAAATGTCCATCCATTAGTACGGAAAAGCACTTAAAGCTAAGTGCTCTTTTTTTACACATGTGCGCACACACACATTCTTTGTCTATCTTTTTGTAAAAGGCCATTTTGTGGGGCCATCCTTTACACAGCTGTCAACTGTCTTTAAATTGCGTTCAGTATACAATTTATGTATGTATAATTCAAGACCTCAAGGTTCATAGACCTTCTTCAGTATCACATTTATCACCCTAAAACATTCATTAAAATGAAAGATAAGCTTACGAAACAATGCATAATCAAGAACAATTCACCATTAGCTCTTGTTTTGAATTTGAACATTGAGTTTAAGCTGATTTAACATGGCAGAAGGCAGTTGGCAAACTCATCCGATTGGTCAGTTATAAAAGAGAAATATGAGCACTGGGAAAGTACAGTAGGTTGCTGGAAAACCTATTGGTACTTCATGTGGACAACAGCTGAGTGAGTGTATGAAACACATTAACGAGAGAGAGAGAGAGAGAAAGAGGGAGGAAAAGTGAGCATGAGGGAGCTACTCCCCAACAATAAGAATTAATTTATAGACTCTGATTATTGAAAAGGAGCCAGGGTTTTTCTGGAGAGGAGTCAGTCTGGCTTAGTGGATGTGTTTGTGTGTTGAGTTCTTCACCATATAGCACTGAATGAAATCAAGACACGCCAGCTTGCTTTCTATAATTCTAACTTTCTCACACCCACAGGTAACTTCTCACACAGAGTGCACTTGTTAGATAAAGATGTTATCTGATTCATGACTGATTGCGACTGACTATTACGCTCACATAGGTTGTATATGCTTCGAACAAAAGATTTGAGTTGACTTTTAAACAACGTCTTGAACAAACAGATCGTGTATCCTCCCTGGCTGAATTTTTGAGTCATTGTTTGGAGTAGTTTTATCTCAGACTGAATCTGTTTACATTTGATTCATACACACATGTAATATTTACCCACGTTGCATGTAGGTCAAATTGACTTTTAAAGGATTTGAGTAAACAATACACGTTTAATACATTCATATGTCTGTATATCTTTGGAATAAAAACTGAATTTCCGTAATAGTCATTCACAAATGTTTATTCCTGTAAATCTGACCCTGAATTAAGTAATGGCACCCGTATTGGCATTTGGATCAAAACTAAAATGGTGCAAAGTATGAAAGAAAACTCTCTCTCTCTCTCTCTCTCCTTATTAAATTATCTTTGACATTAGCATTTGGCTAATCTCTTAGATCTGAAGACATCATGTCAATGGGTCTCTTTATCTTTAGTACAGTTTCATGGGCCAACACTTATCACTGGTTAATCATATTTTACTGACTGCTCTATCACAGTCTGTCTGTCTTAATCTAATATGCCTGGAGCCAGCACTCAACAAAAGCATGTCAATAGTCCCTCTTCTTTCTCTTCTGCTTTACAGCCATTACAGAAAAAAATCAGGCCAGCTAGGCTTAAATACGCTGTCCACAGCACTTTTAGAAATGAGGCAGGAGTCCCACAGGAATTACAACTGCTGCTCGATGTAATTCATTTAATCCATTTAAAAATAAGTTTTAGCTGCTAGGGTCCTGTTGCTTTTGGTGTGGGTTTTCTATAACTTGTCCCTGCATGTTGAAAAGACTTATTATATTCTTATTATAATTTTAAAGTGCCCCTATTATGGATTTTTGAAAATTACCTTTCATGCAGTGTCTAACACTCTAAGTGAATGAAAACATCCTGCAAAGTTTTAAATCTGAAAGTGTACTTTGTATAAAGTTATTGTCTCTCAAAAGAAAGAGTCAACTCTGAATCATTGAAACAAGTCGTTTTTAAAACGAATCCCAAGCCGTTTCATGTTGACGTCAACATGAAACATTAGCATATTGCCCGCCCACTTGTTGGTCTTTTTGCGTTGGTCTGAATGAAAATGCAAATTCATTCTTTGCCACTAGATGCCGCTTTTGGAGCAGTAAAAAAGCTTGTTCCCCGGTAACGCTGTACACAAAGCAGCACTGCACTCACAAATGCTGCTTTATCAGGCATTACAGGCATGATGAAATGAAAATGAGACCAATCGGACCAATCACCGCAGATTAACGTCACGCAAAGGAGGGGTTTAGAAAAATGAATCTTTGAGCGAATTGTTTGGGAGTTGTTGAGCAAGTAAGGTAAAAAAAATAAATGGATATTATAAGACAGTGAAAGTGTTTTTTGACCTTGCATGCATGTCAATCTGTTGTTGGGGACTCCCAAAACCAAAATATGAACCTTTCATTACCCATAGGGGCACTTTAATATTAATATTTGAATATTATATGCATTATATGTGTGGTGTAGATCAATTTTAATTTTATAATGTATAAAAATAATATAATCTGTATTATAATACATGTTTTGTGTGGAAAATTTTCCTCTCATTTTTCACTCTTTTTCACTAGTAGGCCTATATTTCACAAATAACTACAAATAAATGGCAAGTAACACACTGAATTAATTGAATTAAATGACGTTTTTATTTTTTTTATTTTTTGACTGAAATAGTATATTCATTCTTCAATAATATCCTAGTGAAAAATGAATGCACTAAAATGTATTTGAAATTTAGGTTTCACTTTATTTTGATGGTCCCTTTAACAAATTCTGTTGACTGTAGTGCACCTACATATCTACTAACTCTCATTAAATTAGAATGTTAGTAGAGTATTAGTAGACTGGTAGGGTTAGGGTTAGAATAAGTTGACATGTATTTGCAAAGTTACTTCTAGTAAGTAGAATGTCTGTTGGGATGCCATCACAATAAAGAGTTAGTCAGACAGTCTACTAATACTCTAATGAGAGTTAGTTGACATAGGTGCGAGGTTACTTTTTGTCAACAGAATGCTCAAAAGGGACCATCAAAATAAAGTGTTACCGAAATGCATTTATTTTGTGCTAAGTATACTACAAATACATTTACATATTTATTTGCTTAATAAAAATACAATTTCACTTTTAGTATGCTAAACTGGTATACTTAAAATCTGCTAAATGGAACAACTGATTCTATGCTTAATGCACTTTAATTGTGGAGAAGTCCTGAGGTCCAACTAAAGATATACTGAAGAATATTTGATTGTGCTAAAGTGGAACTATTGCATGTATACTTTGGGTACACTTTAAATATCTTTTAAAGACTGATATTATACAGAGATTAAACAATCTTTATTAATAGTGATGTTAAAATACATTTTAGGCATAATATTATGAAATGTGCATAGTGCAATAAAGAAATACTCCAAATAAAATTTAATTATAATTTTATATCAGTAAGTCTTAATTGATATCTCAATAAATATGTTAATGGGTTTGAAGTATACTTATTATGAAATAAATGTATTTTAATTTCTAATTCTAATTCAGTATTTTTTTTGTGATATGATCCCTTTATCTAAAAAGACTTTAAAATCCTCATTTTAAACCTGATGTTAGATGCAATTAAGGAAAGAGCCGCAGAAGAATGTTTTACTGTTTAGCTTGAAGACGCACACCCTTGTTTGTCTTCCTGCAATCGCACAGGAGGAATTTACAAGAGTTATCAATCGATTACGGGCAGGGGAGAAGAGATACACCGAGCTATATAATACAGATAAAAACGCACACACAAAACATAATCTGGAGTTGTATATAGTCAGCTGCATGTTTCAAATGACTTGACTCAAGAAGTAGAAGATAATGTATGGTGGGATATAACTGAAATAGTGAAACACAAAAGCCAAACCACTGTCAGAGTGATGAAACAAGTCCAATGTAAAAATGACTTCAAGCTCTGTGATTCTAAGATAGGAATTTTATAAACCATCGTTGAAAACAACTACAACAAAAGATGCCTTACTGAGCCAATTTAATATACCCTCTCATGCATTTTTCGCCCGCCATCATCACCTTTTCAACCTAGCTTAGTCTCCCTCCAGATCAAATAGGTTGGTTGGTCAATGGCAAACACTTCCATCCAGTGACAGAGAGTTCAACTGAAGGGAAAGTGGTCTGTTGTCATGCCGGACAAAAGAAATGATCACTGGGTTTTTACACAGTAATGATGTGTCACTCATCACATGCTTCATTACTTTAAAGGAGCGGCACAATAGAGTATGTGATATGGATCCCACAAATGTGAGGCCGACTGCTGCAAGTCTCTTTTTTTAGTGAAATAATCTATTATAATGTTGAGGGGTAATTATAATATAACTTTTCCTCATAATTTCAGTAAATCATCTCACTTTACTCAAAGGATGGATTAGAATGGAGCGAGTCAGTTGACATGGGAACTAGAGCTTGAAAAAGTTTGTCCGCTGTAAATAAGTAAACTGATACCCTCACAAATATCGAGGTATACTGTATGTGGTTGCAAAAATGGCAAATATAACGATTCTGTATTTCTTAGCAAAGCATGTTCAATAAACCAGGAAAAAAAAAACAGAAACCGAAAAACAAGCAGAGAGAGAAAATGTGT
>JAFVLL020010287.1:0-12124 GCA_021397915.2 Tor tambroides
GTTTGTTTGTTTGTTTGTTTCTTTTTCTTTACCATATTTAACTCGGCCCTGTGTTGGTGAGATGTAAATGTGCTCTCTTAGCTGTGATATGACTGGGGAGGTCAGTCCAGATTTAATCTTTTTCTGTCGAGTCTGGGAGGTGTTTGGCTGTCTCTGTGCATTAATGAGCAGGATTTGGCCTAAGCCCTAAAAATCTCACCCTTCCACCGGTTAGTCAAAATGATTACCACGACATCTGCGGAAATTAGAAATGCACAACAATCACAAAGCAAAACAATTTCTGTAATATAGTACAAATAAGTCTAATGGAAATGAAATATCAGATTCAGAAGCTAAAGAACTATCATGCCCTTTCTTCTTTACCACATAATGGGTTATGACTATTACAGACCATACATGTGACATGAAGGACATCTACACCTGATTGGTGATATCCAGTCTCCAGCGAACACCCTCTACTTAAACCTGTTAAAATGAGAATTCAGTGTTGGCTTTCTATAGCCGTTGACTCAGATGCAGGTAGTTACATGGCAGAACTACCAATTAGGTGCTGCCCATGGTCTTGTTAGCCTGTGTCTTCTCCATCCACCATTAAGGTTCTGACACAGAACACTGTGTGCCTAGAGAGAAGAAAATCAAGAATAAGAGAGAGGAGATATCACTATGTCTCCTACTGCACTGTAAATCCCAATGAGTGAAGGTAACTCAAACCATTTGAGGAAACTGATTGCCTATTTACAATAACTAACATTTATGAGTCCACATATTTCTTAATATTAATTTAAACTATGAATATACTTAAATACTTTGTGTAGTTGAACTTAACTCAAAGCAGAATATTTAACTCAAAATTGCATGTTTTTCCCCCAAACCAGCACAAACTCTGCCCTGTGGCCATTTCTGAAGATTTCATTGGTCAGAGTGCTGATCACCTACACAATGCTGAAACATATACTAACACCTAACCCTATACTGTAGCTCTGGTAGCACATGCTGATAGATATCAGCTATTGTCATGTCCTGATTCATATGACTTTTCTGAGCTGTGAAATGAATCTGTGAAGTCTGAACTTTTGTTAAAGTGATTGAGGTGGCCAATGAACTCTGAGGTGGGGTGGGGTTTGTGCTTAACTGGCTTAGGGGAAAAAAATCACACACTCAAATCTCCTGCAGTTAACTGTTAGCTAGCAATATCACAATCACACATGTATGTGCTAATGTAATTCGCAAAGGATCTATCACTGCGCTGAAGTGTGCACAGTCGTTGCTTTTTAAATAAAGCAGCATATAATCATATAAAGCATATAAGCATATAAAGTTATTAAGCCAATCCTCAGTCTAACCACAGGCTCTACTCTTCACCACAAAAGAAACTCAGACATTACAGAAACACTTTTAAATCCCAACATAACAGAACATTAACCACTAACAGATCTCCCCATATTAATCTTAAGCAAGAACACATAAATTAACACCTAGTTTCAACATTTACTCTGCTTTAACTGTCTGAAGCAAAGCATACTGGGAAAATGAAATCTGTTGAAACTCATTAAGTTCAATTTCAGCCGTTTCATTTAGTAAATTTGACTGTTGAATGAACTAGGGATCTGAAGGTGGAAGGATATGTCAGGGGTTTTCAAAGGTTTTGATGCACAGGACCCCCAATAAATATTAAAGAAATAGTTGTTCTATTTCTCTATTAGAGTAATTAGATGTGTTATTCTTAAACTGTTATTCTTACTGTTAAAAAGTAGGAATTTCAATAGAATACAATAACCATGATTCATCTAATGATTTCCAAAAAAGTAGAATGAAGTAATAATATCAGATTCATATAAATATGAACATACTCCAAATATACAATTTGTCAGATCTTTTCTTCTAATATAATTCCCACAGACTCCCAAGGATTCTACTCTCAGTGAGAGTTTGAAAACCCCTGCAATACAATATGATACAATACAAATATAAAAAATAGAGAACATGGGGATAGAAGAAGAGGGAGGTAGAACAAGACAGAAGGTGGTGACATGAAATGCTGTTGCTTTTAATAGTTTTAAGCAAGTTATAAACATGTTGTTCTCCACCAATTACATATTTGCCTGCAGGTTGCAACAACAATATTTTTTGGTAGTACAGTGTTGGCATAGAGGGTGACTTGGCTTGATTACAAAAGACTTTTATACGGTAAAAAGACCGTTTTCTTAAAAGTCACGTAGAACAGCTGCATGGGAAGTGTCAACAGTTCCACTTAGCATCTCAGAGATGAAGTTCAGCGGCTTCGGAAGAGGAGCCAGACCACATCACAGAGTTCAGAGAGTCTCTGAGAGAGAAATATGTGCAGATAGCCAAAAAGAAGATGAATGTAATCACAACAAGGACCCTTACCTGCCAGACAAGCTCGTGTCACTCACAAAGACATAAAAGCAGCCACACGTTTCCCAGCAGAAGAAAGTCTGCAGGTGCTTCTTCTAAAGGACTCCACTGGGAAGATTTCTGACTTCGTTTTGCGATATTAGATGCCTGAGACATGACCAGAAGCTGGGATAAGAGAGTATGGGGAGAGGCAGAGCATCTACATAAAGTCTAACCTCCGTTGCCCTGAAGTGACACACCCCTGCTCATGATCACATGATGATATGCAGTGCTCCTTATTGCACACCTGGCTCATTTCACATCAATTGGGCCCCCAGGAGATTTATGATGCACCTGCACAAACAGGCTATGTGGATTCTTGCCAAGACCCTTTAAGATACAACCTCAGGACTCAGTCCAGAATGTACTCGAGGAGGTCCCCATTAGCCCACATGCCCAGATATGCTCCCTCTCCACTTGAAAGATGCAGTCATGCCTAAGGCCCACCGTCACCACACCACTCTAATACCCTTTATTCTCTATGCTCTAACCTCAAACCAAACACAGTGCTTCACACGCGGGCTGCTAGACTTGATTATATATTTGGTGCATTAGAGAAAAAAAGTGCATTATCTGCAAACACCTATAAAATCCCATTGTTGTAATAATTGGTATTTGACCACCTTGCGCAGATAGGTTATTTCCAAACTCTGAATACCTTAGGCTTGTTTCGGGAGATTAATGCAATCTAGCAGTTATTATGTCGCCAATATAATGGTTTCACATAGTTAAAAGAAAAGGGTGTTTTAAACCCATTTCTCATCTTTAAAAAAAAATGCTAAAAGCTAATCATTTGTCTGCTAGAGTAATTTATAGAATTTAGCGGTCACTCTTTTCACTTGCTTGTTTAGAGCAAATAGAAAAGTTATCATTTGTAACATAGCTGGGTTTCCTGACAACAATGCAATCATGCTCTTAAGATCAACTGAACACTCTTGACACTGTTTCTGAAACCAGTTTGATTGACTTTTTATTAAGTAAGGGATAATGTACAGTCAGTCATTATCGCAAAATAAACCAAACAGGGGTTTTATTTTATTTTATTTTATTAATGAATTCATGTTAATAAAATAAATCAAAATAAAACACACGTGCTTTGTGCAGTTTTGATTGAAAAAAAATTGACATGAAATATTGAATAATTTTGTTAGATTACTTGTAGAGTATGTGTTGTCACAGAAAATGGTCATGATAACAGACATATTTGACCACTAATGCCATGGCTGGCCAATCAAAATGAAATGTTACAATAATCTACCTAAGTAAAACTTTGTTTTTATTCCATGATAAAGTGTGCAATGATCAAAATGCATTCATATAATTTATTGCTATTCCTATTACTCTAATAATCTGTTAAAGTGTCTGTTTAATTGCAAATAATAGGATTACAATTTGTCCTTGGTTCTCATTAATTTAAGAACATTTCTATGTGCTTCTTAAACAATAACACTCATGGAAAACATGCCATTAAGATGAAGTACTGCTTGTGTGCGACTAACATTCTACTTGTAAGTATTCAGGAAACATGTCCAAGGTTATCATCAGACAGAGAATAACAGGATTACGCAACACAGAAATTCAGGTGCTTGTACACCTCTCACACCATTGAAAAGATTTCTCACAGTCTGGTACAAAGATCAGTTCATTTTGATGGATGTGAGAGTTAAAGATAATCCGTTCATTCTCCCACACCTATTTATAATGTCTAATCCTTTGTATTCCCAAAATAGCAGTGCGTTTACTACATTATACACTGCAACATCAAACTTGCATGGGTCGAGGGTCACGATACAACGATATGAAGAACAGAACTGAGTTCATTTATTGTGGCCACTCAATTTAATGAGCCTTTACTTACGAGTGCACAAAACTACTTACTACTTCAAAATTTCAAGTTTAATTCAATGTTACTTGCTGGGGTTTTTTTGTAATTAATTGTGAAATTTACTAGCAATTAGCAATTTCTGAGTGAATTTTATGTTCAGTGTGCCTTCATACTGTACTGACCATCAAACAGCCAGTGAAAGGGCACTGAAGTCACACTCATAAAACATACCCACTCCAAGAGTTCCAGACGCTTGTTGACAAGTTCTAAAGGCTTTGCAGTCATGCTTTGAAGCGATTCGGGTGAGTGTTTCAGCAAGTCCACCACAAGAAGCGATGAAGGGCCGCTTTATCTGTCAGACAACAGAGATATAACTGACAGCACCACACTTGGTGTCAGTCCCATGACCAAGTTAGAAAACTAAAAACATCATCTTTTAGTTCTAAATGTGACAATAATAGCTATTTATCCTAAGATAATTGACTTCAATAAGTTCTCTGACATTTCTATCAGTGTTTTGTTCCCTTGGAAAATGAATCTAGGGTAATAACATTTACTAATGGTCTTAAGAATGAGATAATTGGTGACTGAGAAACACAAAATGTGCACAACATCTCTTTGTCATACAACCAATGGCAGTTTCCTCAATGGCCTCATTCATTTGTGTCTTGAAGGAGAGCAGAAGAGAGAAAGGGAAGCAACACAACCACAGTGCCTGATGAAGTATATTTGCATAATGTCTGCTGAGCAATGTGACAAGTGTTCTGTGGTCAGTTACTTTTATGGCCACTCTCCTCCTTTTGAAATTTTTAACAGCGTGATTTGAAAGGCTCTTATGTCTGACATGTAATTGTTCATTTCTTCCCTGCTCTGTCTCTGATATGTCCTCAAATTCCCCGTCTGGAGGCTGGAGACAATGACAGCTCTGTGAGGATATGACATGCTCTGACTGTCTGTCTTACACATCTGTCAAACATCTAGCGCTGTTTCGAGGGTGCTTGCATTTGAGAAGCAGATGAGCGCCATCTAGGACCGGATGCTCCGATGCTCCATTGAATTTTTCTGCCTTTTCAAACATCACTACACGTTTTCTAGCTTTGATCATAAACATCTGCTGCCTTTGGGCAATAGTTCTCTTTATTCGTAGGACTTACAGTATAAACAGTTTGGAGATGTCAGTCACATTTCTAGACACTTCTGCTGTTTTGAGTCATTCAGGATGGATGGGACGGGAGGAGGGAAGAATGAAGCAGGATGATGGGGATTAAATGTGGGGAACGGAAGAGATGGATTTATCCGACGTGAAGAATGTGGCATGCTGAGGGGTTTATTTCTGATTACTCAACTGCTTACTGTTGATCAGGCCCAGAGAGACTGGGGAAAAAATAGAGAGAAAGAGTGAGAGACAGATGAAATGAGAAAGAGAGTGGCATGAGGTGCTGCAAGACAAGACATGCATACAAATCTCACACTCATCCATGGATGTTCATGCATGTTAAGTACACAAATCATGACTTGAGTCATGATACTTGAGTTAAAATGCATTTGCTTGAATGAAATATTACTCCAGCAAATATATAATTATAAGTAGCCTATGAGTATCAAAAGTAGTGATCAATAATTCATTGTATTTAATTAGTACATATTTATTTTGTTTATTTAATTCAATATGCCCCATCCACCCTGGTGAAAAATAAATATACTAAAATGTATTTGAAATACATTTATTTCATGCTAAGTATACTACAAATAGATTTACATATTCTTGTACTCTGCAGTTGTACTTTTGGTATTCTTAACTGTTATCCTTAAAGTTTGTAAATTGGACCAACAAATTTTGTGCTTCAATTTTGCACAGGTAGTGCTGAAGTCCAACTAAAGATATATTGAAGTATATGTGATTGTGCTAAAATGGAACTATTGCTAGTGTACTTCAGGTACACTTTAAATATCTTGCATTTAAAGACCGATATTATTGAAAGATCATACAATCCTCATCAATAGTGACATTAAGACATATTTTAGGCTTAATAATAAGTAATGTGCATTGTGCACAAGTAGTTCTCCAAAGCTGAATTATAACTTTTATATTTGTAAGTCTCAAGCGATATGTTAGTAAATATGTTAATAGATTTGAACTATACTTAGTATGAAATAAATGTATTTTAAATATATTACTTTTTTAATAAGGCAAAATTCTCAAAATTCATATTTAAGGAGAGAGGGGTCTAACGTGCTCGAGCACAGAAAGGATAAATTTTAACAGGCTTGATATATTATCAGTTATTATAAATAGTATTCAGCA
Organism: Tor tambroides; assembly: GCA_021397915.2. NCBI lineage: Eukaryota > Metazoa > Chordata > Actinopteri > Cypriniformes > Cyprinidae > Tor > Tor tambroides. Next base: position 6,546 of record JAFVLL020010287.1, read on the forward strand.
TTGTAGGATTTCATACAATCCCTGTTCAAAAAATCAACTGAAACCAGCCTAAACTGGTGAGCTGGTCTTAGCTGGTCAACCAGCTGAACACCAGCTTGGCCAGGCTGGGAGACCAGCTTAAACCAGTTAAGACCAATCAGCCAACATAGGCTTGTTTTGGCTTTTTTTTTTTCAGTAGGGATGCCATTTTACAGCAGCTTTAGTTCACAAACAATTTACGGGTTTTCATAACATAAATATAATTTTCATTTGCAATAAACAATACAAAGATTTGGCATTACTTTCCAGTCAATTCCTCTGCACTTCAGTCAATTCTTCTGCACTCACTTCCTGTTCTTGACTCATTTTTGAGTCAGACTAAGGCGAGTCATTAACTGGAATCTTGCTCTGACCAGATCATTAAATCAGTGAGTTGTTGACTCAAGAACAGCTCTAGGCTGCATCCAAAATTGCCAACTCTCTGAGTAGGTACTTCTTTGAATAAGCACTTACTTTGCAACTGTTAAAAAAGTGTTCTATATAGTATGAATTTGTGTAGAACGAATACAATCCACATGTACTGTGTTTGTCATATTGTGATTGTCATGTGACCTGCCAGCATCAGCTGTTACTTCACTGCTGTTCACAAATCCTCTCCTGTGGCCTCACTGTAAATTGGATATGCACATCAGAATCTCGCCAAAAGTTCTAGGTCATCTGGATACTTTTAGCCTACTGTTTTATGAGTGCTGTGAATTATTATGACATACTCTTTTCACATACAGTTTTTTGGCTACTACTGTATATAGTAGGGAAGTATGCTTATTCTGCTGCAGCCCTAATCAGATCAGTCCAAATCACCAAAGAATTGTTGTGATTTATGATGTTCATCAAAAAGAATTGAGCAGTAACGAGTGATTAATATGTGAATCGGACATTGCTATTATGCATATTGTTATGCTATTTATGGAGCAGGTCTCAATATGTTTTTATGAAATGTAATGGAGTAAGAAGTAAGATAATTTGCTTTGAAATGAAGTAAAAGATCACTAAAATTCAAATATGCTAATAATGCAGAGATACTTATTTGTAAATTTGTTTTTATAAATTCATCAAAAGGATGTTAAAGGTTTTTTTTAAACTTTATTTTTGACATTGACAGTGTGCTGGCTCATGCTTTCAGTGCTAGATGACATTGGTTTTGACTTCAAGAGTTCCTGCCACTGTCTATTGCCACATTGATGTGGCTGCTGAGTGTGGGTTTGCATCTCAATGACATGTAGTGTCTTGCGGTTGACTCTCATAATGGGCGGTACACTCTCTGTGATCAGTAGCACATGGCAGCACTTTGAACTAATCACAAATTCATCATAATTTGTAGTTGCCCTGACGGGCAGAGCATGTAGTGGTTTGTGGTTTGGTATGGTTAATGCCCAGACAGTTTGCCAGAAGAATGTGATGGGGTGGCTGTGTTGGCATCCGATTTGCCTTTTGAGGATCTGGATTTCAGGAAATGTATTTAGTTGTTAGGATTTGAGTAGTGGTTGTAGTGTATTATGCACGCTGTTTTGCAGTTTTATTGATACTATTGGGTATTTCTAATAGATACGTTTTGATTAAGTGCTCGTAGAAGCAGATTGCTGGTGTGGGTGGGAAAAGCTTTTGAATGTGTGTGACTGTGTGCATATACAAACAACAGTATGTGTATACTATGTGCAGAGCCAAAATATGTTATGCTGGGAACTCGTTTAGTGATTAACTCTGAGGTTTGTTTTTATTTCCTCCACAAATTTCCAGAATACTCCAGAATTTCCAGAATGTTTTATGGTTGCACCTTGCCTATAAATTTGTTGTAAGGCAAAATTCTCTCTAAGCTGTTTTGGAAAGTTTCATACAAATAAATTTGAATTCAATTTAAAAAGTTTTTATGTGTTCAAATGTCTACTGTAATAGTGACTAGAAAAAAAGATGCGATGTGACCACAATACAATGTAAATACTTACTTTGCAGGTAATATTTAAATCTCTTCTGTTGGCTTTAAGACAATAATATAATAACCAATTGTTTAAGGGTACAGCCTTTTTAGTCTCTGTTGTCTTTAGCGTTAAAAAGTTTGAAAAGCCCTGTCTTACACCACTGAGTGTCAGTGTTTCCACTTCTGCTGCACTTAAATGTTGAAAAAAACGTCAGTCCCAACATGCCATTTCGAATTTACACGGCAGATGGCGATAAATGATCACTTTATAACCTGATCTCGAGTTTTTGCTTGCTAGATGGAACGATCATTGATATCTAAGCATTACTTTCCAGCCCGTTTCTTAGCATTACACGTATTTTGAATGTGGTCCATTCTCAATATGGTCCAATGACTCTTGCTAACCATGTCAGGAGGGCAAGTCCACATTTCATAAATTTTAAATATAAAATGACTTTCAAAACTTGACGACGTGTGTTTGCTTTCAACAAGTCATGAAAAATATAAATGTTGACACTCTTGTTAATTAATCACCTTGATCATTTATATAATGTTATAAAATCTGAATATTAATCAGGACAGACATAGGAAATTTCAACTATTATCTGTTTAAAGAGGTTTTACTATTTGGTGGGAGTTTGAAAGTGAAAAAAGTGAAAGTGACGTGACATACGGCCAAGTATGGTGACCCATACTCGGAATTTGTGCTCTGCATTTAACCCATCCAAAGTGCACACACACACCGTGAACACACACCCGGAGCAGTGGGCAGCCATTTATGCTGCGGCACCCGGGGAGCAGCTGGGGGTTTGGTGCCTTGCTCAAGGGCACCTCAGTCGTGGTATTGAGGGTGGAGAGAGCGCTGTACATTCACTCCCCCCACCCACAATCCCTGCCGGACCTGAGACTTGAGTTTACAACCTTTGGATTACGAATCCGACTCTCCAACCATTAGGCCACGACTTCCCCTAAATCCCCCATGATTTCTACCATTTGGTAGGCTATATCATCATTTTTGTTCATTTATGTCAGAATTTAGTTTATTTAACCCATTTAATGTGTTTGAAATATTACACACTATCAAAAAAAGTTGTTTCATGAAAAATAGTTAATATTAGTTTTTTTTTTAATTCCACATTCTAAGATTGTGTGTGACATGGTCTTTTTGAAGAAACTGTCATTTCTGTAGGCCTATGCTGTTTACTAATTCTGTATGATCTTTGGAGATTATTGGTATCACCACCTTTTAACATCACAGACCTACAAATATCTGGTTTCTTGCCACAACATATAGATTTATTTACACCCACTTCTCTGTCTGTCACTAAATCAGATTGTGTCTTTCTTTTTCCCCCACATTATCTGTTTTCTTCTTTATAATAAATCATTATAACAATAGTTGATCTTATTGTATTTCGTGTCTGTATCTCCCTCTCCCCATTCACAGCTTTGATAACCCTGTTTTGATAGTCACTGTCTATTGGGCAGTGGGATCTTGATATGTGCCATTCAAATGTGCTCTCACCCATGTCATTTCCTCTTTGGGCCATCTATCACAACAGGTTGCACAAGTGCCTTTTCACTGGTCAGCTGTGTCTGTTGCTAATGCAAATTGTATTTGCATGAAAACCCATTGTCTCGTAGGCCCTTCCTGCTCTTGGGAACTGAGACCGCTACTGCTGCACATATCGACGATCAGATTGAACCCCTGCATCAAAATGACAATATTACTGCCTCTATGAATTGATCTTGTGTAACCGATAGGCCATCAATTATCCTAGGTATGTCATATTTCCATACTCACACAATCAATTAAAGAAAGTGATGACAGGTTTTGAAACAGGAGCTGGAGGAGCTCCAATGCTCATCTGTTTCCCAAACATGCAAACTTGATGGTGGCTGCTGACATACAGAGCAAATGAATTCAACACACCTTATAATTATTCACATACTCAAAGCAAACATACCTCTATTAGTGACGAACATCAAAACAGTATACTACAAACAAAACATTCATTTGCCAGAGTACCGTCATAAGTTTGACAAGGTTAGTGGTATGGGGAGATTTAATTTTATCCTGAGAAGAGTGCCGGTTCACTTTAGACCATTTGTAGTTTTTGTGTTTACTTTTGGTCTACGTAAGGTTAAATGCAGCTCCATGGAAAAATCTGTGCCTGTAGGCATCTGGGCATAACAGAAATTGTGATAAAACACTGCAAAATAGCATAGTCAAATGCACTAGAATGATAATGGTGTTAGGCGTAGCGTTTGGCAGATAAGATAAAGAGCTACAGTCAGGACAAATATATGCCTATAAAAGCAAGCTTTAGTGATTTCAGATAAACCTGACGTCAGTGGAGTAGAGCTTGTATCGAGGAGGTAACATGGAAGAACTTACAAAGCACACGCACTCTGGCCAAAACATTAAACTATTTTTTTCTCTCTCTCTCTCTCCTTTTACCCTCTTAGTTTATGAGTCAGTGCCATGTAATCCCATGGGTGGTGCAGCAATGTGTGTAGCTGTGCAGACATTTATGAAAACTTTACTATGGCTTATAAAGCTGAGAAAAACAGGAGTATTGGCGGACGAAGACAGTCTTCTCTTATGTTATCACAGACAGTTTGTGCTAATATGCAGCCAGAATGGGTAGAGTGTATATTGTATTCTCTTGGCCTTTTCGAATATGACTTAAAAGTTTAAACTTTGGATAGTCCAAATGGAGAAATATTACTGTAAATATCTGCAAATGATGGTTTTAAATATACAATACCTTGCAAAAGTATTTAGACACTTCTCATTTCACTGAATTACAGATTCTGCATCGGTTCCCTTTGATATTTTAAAGCACTTTCAAAGCAACTTTATTTTCAATGTTTACACTACACACAAGACTTTGAATTCTTAATAAAATCTCTATTTTTATAATATCTCTGTATTTTATATTTTTTTGCTCCTGAAAATTAGTACTGTGGTACTGCTTTGTGGATGTGTTGTGAAGTTATGTGTTTTTTCTCATTTGTAATTTAAATTGGTTAAAGGTGTCTGCTTTAGTAAAAATAAATAAATATATATATATATATATATATAAAGGTTAATTGTTACCTAATCACCTTGATAAATTATGTAATATTATGTGATATTTAATAACACTCATTAACCAGTTTTGAACTGTTATCTGTTTTAAGTGTTTTTACATGTTTGACTCTCAATCTATTTGGGTCACATCTGGCGTATCTGAAATCTTTTCCCATATAGCAGCTGGGTCGTTTTTATGCTTTTTGAGAGTGTTTGAGAAATGGCTTTTTAAGGAACACACTCTATGCAGGCCAGTGTTATGAAGTGCTCTCAGTATGGTTGAATGGTGCATCTTTCTATAGCACAGACAGTAGATCATGGCGAGACACAAGTCAATGTTATCGGTTTGATTCCCAGGGGAAGCAAGCACTGATCAAATGTGTACCTTGAATGTAATCTAAGTCCCTTTGACAAAAAAGTATATGCCAAATGTATAAATTTAAATGTAACTATAGCTGTCTACTGAACTGTTTGCTTGTGTTTGTAGGCCTATCAGAGCCGGCGCCAGGGCACCTCCATCGGGGGGCATTTGAATTTCTAGGGGGGGCA
>JAFVLL020010288.1:0-16355 GCA_021397915.2 Tor tambroides
GAGTGTGTGTGTGTGTGTGTGAGAGAGTGAGTGTGAGTGTGTGTGTGTGTGTGTGTGAGAGAGAGTGAGTGTGTGTGTGTGTGTGAGAGAGTGAGAGTGTGTGTGAGTGTGTGAGTGTGAGTGTGTGTGTGAGAGAGTGAGTGTGTGTGAGTGTGTGTGTGAGAGAGTGAGTGTGTGTGAGTGTGTGTGTGAGAGAGTGAGTGTGTGTGAGTGTGTGTTTTACCCGGGTGCTCCGCATAAAAGCCATCACACCAGCTGTGATTTCCATGATGATCAGAATGGATAGCAGGCCTGAAAACTGAAAATCAGAGAAACAAACATGTTTATTCAGTACATAAACTTAACTGTCAGTTCTAATTCTCAGGTGTGCATGAGGGAACAGGAAAGAAGAGAAGAGCCATGGCTTCTCCAGACAGGTGAGTGTGTATTTGACCAGTGAAACCTGATGAGGTTTGTGTTTTACTGCTTTGGGAAGAAACGTGTCTAGGAATGAGAGTTTTGTCCTCCAGGTTCAGTGTGCTTCTTTACACAGGATCTTGCTCTGAGTGAGTGTGAGGTGTTTGCAGTCATGATCTTCCTCACCACACCGAGGGCTGTTTTACTGCGGTTACAGGCGCCGCAGAGACCGATCACGGCCATCAGCAGCATCAGGACCCCGGTGACCACCAGCACGATCACTCCTGCGGACACACACACACACACACGCGGAGAGTCACGGCTAGGTATCATGCATTTCAAGATGAAGCGATGGCTTGAGTGTGGCGTCAGTCCTCTGCTGAGCTCGTGACCGCTGAAACAGATCTTGTGAAACGTGCGATTGCATCAGCCATCACTCTTGAGAAACTTACAGATGAAGTGCGGAAGGACAAATATACACACATTTCCAGACTCGCGCTGCCCGCAGGTTCGGCTCCATCAGAAGTAAGTTCCTCAGTTATGAGGAGAATAAGACACTGGCGATCTTCAATGCTGTTTGCTCATCTGCAATACGTCTATAGGACTAGGATCTTTAACAGACGTCTAGCAGATGAACGTGTGCTATCTGGGTAGGTAAGATGTGTGTATTTTTTGTGTGTTTTTTTTCACTCTTTGTACAGCAGTTATTGTTCATTCTGAATGTATTTGTAATGAAATGTAGAACATATAAAAGAGTGCTCGTGGCTCGTCTGCAGCGAGAGTGAAACTGCTCTCGTGTGTGTGTGTGTGTGTGTGTGTGTGAGAGAGAGAGAAACAGCAGCAGAACTCACCGATGTTGAACTCAGGGGTGTTCAGATCGATGTCGAAGAACCCTCGGGTCTCTGCACCGAACCGGAGCCACATTCCCAGAGCCACCAGACCCAAGCCCACCTTCTGAAACACATTCAGCACAGCCTTCATCAGAAACACCAGCAGCCAGGCACTCACACGGCAATAAACAGTTCTGCCTCAGTTCAGCTGCCACGATACTCACAGATTCAGTTAACTCACGAGCAAAACGCTTCTGGCCATTCCACCGAATGGGTGCCATTTGTGTCCTGGACATTATAAGTACAAACATGCATAAAAATTAACTATAAAATACATTTTATTATTAAGCAAAGTGTCCTTCACATTAATCTAACTGCAAATTTAAAATATTTAAGAGGACTGTCAAAAACTCAGGAGCACCTTCTGATCAATAACAATTACCATTTACAAGGTAATATTTGACTCCTTAAAGTGATTTACAGGGGCTTTTTTATTTAATTTTATTAAAAGTATGTCATTGTGTCAAATTCAAAAATCTATATTTATAAGCTTTTCCAAAATTTCTAATTATATATATATATAAATAGAATAAGAACAGGTAGCATAAGAAGAATAAGTTACCAATCAAAAGAAATCAATATTAATAAATTAGTTTCCACTACAAAGGTGGCACAGAAGAACACAAAAGTGGCATGTAGGAAAATTTACAGACATTTACAGAGGCTCAGAGGTGGCATGGATGTTTTAAATTCATAACAATATTGTGAGATTACTGTTTTAAATATAACATTTTGAATATAAAACTACTGTTTGATTGAAATAATTTAAATAACTGAAATGACACTTAAAAAATTAAAATAAAACTGCCAGTAGGTTAACTGTTCGTTTTCTATGCATCTGCATCTCTTCAAAATAATATATATATACAAAACATGAAAAATATTATAAAGGTCTAGTTATTATCTTGGATGTGGGTAATCCAGCCCTGCATATATGTGAGCTGCGCTATAAGAAACCAAAATCCACAGAAAAACCGAAAAGATATTATTTGTGAAGTTTATTACTGTTAATATCCATTTTACTTGAGCAGGCCACTAGATGTAAACAGAAAGCTGATTTGGTGATTTTTAGCAGTGAGGTCAGTGTATTACTAGATTCAGTCTTTAAAAAAAGATAGATTTTTTTTTTTTGAAGAGTTTTGGAAGCAAATGGCACCCATTCGGTGGAATGGCCCTTTTACTACACAACTGACGCCTCTTTTCTGTCGTAATGATGTAGAAAACGAGCTACAAGCGAGTTTGTCTGAAAACAAAGCTTTCCTGCGCTCTGCACTAAACACACTGCGCTGGCGTCTGAGAGACAGGTCCGAAGGGACCGTCTGCGAAGAGCGACACACGAAACACCTTACTAATAAAACAATAACTTCACAGTAACACACTGTACTTTCACCAAGCAGTGATGTGTGAACTGAATTTGGAGAAAGTACAGTGAGTTACTGTGAAGTTATTGACTATTACTCATAATAAAAAATCAGAAAAATGTGTAAAAGCAATAATTTTCAAAATGAGTGTTGTAGTAAAACCAGCAGGAGAGCAGTGATGATGTGTGAACTGAATTTGTGAAGTTATTATTTTATTAGTAACATTTTCGCGTTTGGCTCTTTGCAGACGGTCCCTTCGGACCTGTCTCTCAGACGCCAGCGCAGTGTGTTTAGTGCAGAGCGCAGGAAAGCTTTGTTTTCAGACAAACTCGCTTGTAGCTCGTTTTCTACATCATTACGACAGAAAAGAGGCGTCAGTTGTGTAGTAAAAACGTTTTGCTCGTGAGTTATTTACCCGGAAAAGTCAAATGTGAATATCTTGCCAACTTTTCCGAACTTTTCTGCACCTCGTGCAAATGCGAGGAAACTGAATCTAGCGCTTTATTTCCACATGCAACTGTGTTCATGACATTTACAGCAGGCTTTGATCTAAGCAGAAGGGCAAACCCAGACATACTCACAGCGAAGAGAATGTTGAAGAGGATCAGGAAACACTTGCTCATCTGCGCGCAGCCGTCCATCACGAGCTGATTGATTTCACTGCAACTAAACACCAGAGAATAATAATAATACACACAATAGAAGCTCTAGTATAATAACGACGATGCTTTTATGATCTTTAAATCACTTCTAACTGACTTACCGTTGTCTACGGAATAAATGAGCTTGCCTTGAGCAGTACTGAAGAGATCAGATGCGTGCTGGCTGCTCCTCTCGCGCTCTCATTGGTGCGCGGCCCGAGTGACGTCATCGGGGGGGCGAACGCGTTTCGAAATCATTTCCTTCTGGTTTCCCTGGAAAACACGCAGATCCTCAGCTATGCAGCTGCTGGGAAATGAGTCAGACAAAACCCGCACGAGATTACCTCGAAAACAAGGTAACAGCAAACACGTGAATGTGGGGCCCACATGGGTTTCACATGGGCTACAGGGGTACAGAGTGGGCATGGGCTCAAAATGGGCATCTTATCTGGGGCCCACTTGGGTGACCCAGCTAGGACCCACATGGGTGAACCCAGGTGGGCATCTTATCTGGGGCCCACTTGGGTGACCCAGCTAGGACCCACATGGGTGAACCCAGGTGGGCTCCCCATGTGGTTCCCAGGTGGGTAATTAATGGGAAATGTGTGCATGGGCTCAAAATGGGCTACACATGGGACCCTTTTTGTTTTATCAAATATACAAGTGCAAACATAATTAATTCCATAGATGATTACAATGTGCACATATGCCTTTAAAATTATTTTTGTTGTTGTTGTGACACTTAAATTAATTTTATCAATCTTAATTTAATCATAATTTAAATCAAAATTAAATAGACATAGTACACATTATTTGTTTTTAAGTTGTTGCTTTGACACTTGGACTATCAAGCTACTTAAATCAAAATTAAAAAATGTGTAAATAATAATACAAATTTTGTGAGGTCAAAACTATTGCAGGAACTCATGCAGCAATGCCCATCCCCCTTTCAGCTTTATCGCGAGATCTTAAACAGCACTACCCATCCCCCTCCCGCTGTTGCGCGCCACTTTCGTCCATTTTCCGTGGGTGATTTTGCTGTCAACTATACTTAAGGTAAGAACTACAACACAACATAAAAACTGAAAAGAAAAATGTATTAAAAATACTTAGTTTTCACAACATAATGTTAACCAAAGCATTAGTTTAGCTCATTGTCTGGTTAGAATGTCACAATTACAGTTAGACATCTATCCTCAGAAATCGCGCCTCTTTTTGAAAAATGTTCGCTGTTTTTTTTTTTCTGGCCCCCTATAACAAAAACGATAGGAGTTATTAGAGTAATATATTTTCTTATAATTTATAATTCACAAACTGTGTATTATTAAATTGTTTCGAGTTGAGGCTTATATTTGACTACTATTTTATAATATACCTCAATGGCATTTATAGTGTGCACATCAAACGCCCCAAAAGAGTTAACGTTATCGGTATTTTGAATGTAACCTGTTCAATCTGTCTGCTCCCGTTTATTTTTAAGTACAGAACTACGCAAAACGCAGACCATAGAGCTTTTAGTCCAAAAATTGTGCACATTCATTGAGATATTAATGCACTCTCATATGTTTAATAGGCATTTATTCACTGAATTATAATGCACATTGATTTTCCACTGAATTATGCGGTCTCCGCGTTCTGCACATTCGGACTGGTGCACGTGTGAGAGAGCAGGCCCGTAGCCAGCTAGGTCACTCAGTACGTTTCATGTTTAAAATAAAGTTTGTTATCTGAATGACTAATTTGCTTTTTAAAACTCCTCAGTCCTCATATGAATGTCTGCATGTATAATTTATCATGTATAAAAATCTTTAGTTTGCAATAGCCTAATGTTTATTGTCCGTGTATGAAAAGGATCGAGGCTGCTTGAGAGAGCTGAGTGAGTGAGGGAGGACGCGGGCGCAGCCTCTGTGTTGCCGGTGTGTTGTGCCCAGTTCTGACCCCTGCCAGATTTTTACCCGTTAGTATTGGTAGGTTTAGGGTTAGGTGTGGGGGAGGGGTTAGGATTAGGCAATCAGACAGCGATTTCAATGAGAGGGGGTAATAATTTGGCAGGGGGTCAAAAATGGGCATAACACCGGATCTACCTATTATAAGCATGTTTGGACTTGTCTTTTACACCTTATTTGACACTTTAGAAAGTTAATAAAGTGGAAAGTTGCCATTTAGGGTCAGTGATATCTTTATTTGATCTTATTTGCAAAAGATGTAAAATAATTTCAGTTTATTTTTATTTATTTTTCGGTGACAGTAAATAAGCACATGGACAGGTTTTTGCTGACAGGATAGCACATTTGGTAAGGTCAATGCAAAAAATACCATGATATTATGGTGATATGATATGATACCATGATATGTCGCCTCTGGCTTGCTCAGTTGGGGACACTTAATTTCTAGCGATTATCGTCAATTTGATTTCACAGATACTAATTAAACTAAACTGAGCTAGACAGTGACAACTCTGAATTCAATAATGAAATGCCTTTAACAGAAAATTGAATGTTTAATCTCATCATTATACATTACTGACACTCTATCCTCCAATCTGATACTGTTAAGTGCTTTGACACAATCTGTATTGTTAAAAGCGCTATATAAATAAAGGTGACTTGATATTATCTGTCAGAAATGTTATCAATGCTGTCAAAACAGTAGCATTTAACACTAGTACACACAGATATGTAGAACAGTTAGGCTACAGAATGAAATGAAATAGCCAAACACTAGCCATGAAGAAGTCTATGCTATGTCAATCAGTATACATTAGTAGTTAAATTTTCACAAATCATGCTAAAAACAGTCATAAGAGCATTATACAAAGTTATTATCTATATAGAAATGATTAGTAATAAAAACTATAACAGTAATATTGTTGCATGATTAATAAACAACTGAAAAAATTAGCCACCCTAACCTAAATTTTGATCCAATAAATATGGTATAATTTAAGTGTTCATCCCTCCCAAAATGAGAAAACATCTTTTACAAACATCTATATCTCTGTCTCTATATCATCTATATGTCATCTATATTCCAGATCTCACTAATTTTCAAACCCTGGCTACGACCATGTATGAGATAGCTGGTTGTCGAGCTCTGAACTCCTATGTAATGTAAGTTTCATACGTACTCGAAGCCAGAGGGTGACCTGTCGCAGAGATTCCAAATTGTACTGCGTGAAACATACAGAAGCTTTATGACGCTCTATGAAGTTCACAGAAAGCAAACGGAAGTCATTTTCAAACACTTAACTGATGTTATAAAGCAAGTTTGGAGCAAAAGCATGGTTTTGACCATTTTTTTTTTTATTTTATTTTTTTTTTACTATGCTATGTGAACTAGTATATAAACTGGCCTAGAAACTATAAACTGTTAAGATGTAGGCCTAGATGTTGTAGATGCAGATCTATCCACTTGGCTATCCACTGCCATTTTCAAAGCACAATGCAAAACTGTGACTTTTCGTTCATTAATGCTCTTCACTAACGCTCTTTAATCGATATTACAAATGAATGTATCTGGAGCAGTGACTCTGAAATGTACACTATTATAGTAATATTGGGGTATTAATGTCTAGTCAGCATCACTATTTCTAAAACAAATACAAAATTCAGTTTTTAATAAAATTGTAATATTTTTTTTAATTTTAATAAAATAATTCTAAAACAAATACAAAATTCAGTTTTTAATAAAAGTGTAATTTTTTTTTATTTTAATAAAATATTTAAATTATTCAATTATTCTGTCCAACAATCTGTAGGTTTTTTTTGTTTTTTTTGCCTGTTTGTGCACACAGTTAGTATGTGTAGAATTTAGCATTGCATAAAAAGCTAAACAATATATTTCTGACCAGAATTCACTTTAGATCAAAATTAGGTGTAATTAGAAACCATACAAATAGTTATTATGATGAAACAAATGTTTTGCCTCAATTAGAATATTAACTGTTTGAAAGTAATAAGCCTTTGTTTTCTTACAGAAAGTAATGGAGCATTCTCAAAGAACAAAAAGAAGGAAAATAGCTGCAAAAGTGGCTGAACATTTCCGTCTAGTTTCACAGCAGATTGACCAACCACTGGATTTTAATTTGGAAGCTGCTTATGGTGAACCATTGGAGGATGATCCTTTGGAGATCTATCATGATTCTGTCGAGGATGTTTCACAAAAAGTAGAAAATGAATGTGCCACAGACATTTTTTATGATGCTTTGGATGATGACATATTCAATGATTTTGAAAATGGGATGCCTGCTGATGCCAGTGACTTTGACTTGGACTTTGGATGTTCAGATTCAGAGGATGCTGCTTCTGAGAAATTAGATGATACACATGGACTTGCAGAGTGGGCTGCAGAATACAACATATCACAAAATGCGTTGTCTGCACTTCTGAAAATTCTCAAACAAAAAGGCCTTAATGTGCCACTGGATGCTAGAACCCTGATGTGCACAGAACGCAAGTGTAATGTGAAAAATGTAGCAGGGGGATCGTACTATCATTTTGGAATCAGCAATTCAGTTGTGGCCGAATTGGCATCCTTAGATTTTGATCTGAGAGATCTGACAGACACACTTACGCTTAGAATTAATATCGATGGTCTACCTTTATTCCGCAGCACCACTCTGAGTTTGTGGCCTATTTTGGCTAGGATAAAGGAGATCCCAAATTCAAACGTCTTCATGATTGGATTGTACTCTGGTGTGACCAAACCATCTCAACTACAAGAATATTTGAATGAATTTATTCAGGATTTTAAAGCTGTTATACATGAGGGTATTCAGCATAATGGTGTACATTTCAGAGTCACTGCTCCAGATGCATTCATTTGTGATGCTCCAGCACGTGCTTTCCTCAAATGTGTGAAGGGTCACACTGGCTATTATGCATGTGAGCGCTGCACTCAAAAAGGTTTATATCTTAACAGAAGATTGTGTTTCCCTGAGTTGACATCTGAGAAAAGGACTGACGAGAAATTTAGAGATATGGGTTATGAAGATCACCAAGTAGGTGTCTCGCCACTCTGTGAGTTAGGAGGAGTGGCGTTAGTTTCAAGTTTTGTGCTTGACTATATGCACCTTGTGTGTTTGGGAGTGATGCGCAAGCTGATTTTTCTTTGGTTAAAAGGACCGTTGAAATGCAGACAATCTGTTCGAATTCTCACTGTAATTTCAGCATACTTGGCTTCAGTCAGGCAGTACTTGCCCAGTAATTTTGCAAGGAAACCTAGGTCTATCTTAGAAATTAGCATGTGGAAAGCTACTGAACTGAGGCAGTTTTTGCTTTACACCGGCCCTGTTGCCCTATTAAATAATATATCCAGTGTAATGTATAAACATTTTATGCTTTTGTCTGTATCTATGAGAATTCTTCTAAGCCCAGATTTGTGCACTGAAAATTGTGACTTTGCTGAAGAGATTTTAAAACTCTTTGTAAAAGATTTTGGCTTGATTTATGGTCTTGAATTTGTTGGATATAACGTACATTCTTTGATACACATTGCCCAAGATGCACGGAACTTCGGCCCTCTGGATAGCATTTCCTGCTTCCCCTTTGAGACATTTTTAGGTCAACTTAAAAAAATTGTACGGAGACCACAAAATCCTGTGCAGCAAATTGTCAGGCGCATCCATGAGAAGCAGAGTTTGGCAAAACAGAAGAAAACATCCATTTCCTCTCCCCTTAAACAGCCCCATCTCTCTGGACCAGTGTCTAATGAACTAGGAACATGCCAGCAGTACAGGCAGTACAATGATGGACAGACGTTAATTTCTTGCTGTAAAGGCGATAACTGTTTCTCCGTAGGGGGGAGAATTCTGATTGTGAGAAACATTTTGCTTTCTTCTTGTGACTCTGTAAAGGTACTGTGTAATATCTTTGAGAACTATGACTCTTTTTTCAGCTACCCAATTGACTCTGCATGCCTTGGAATTCACTTTGTTTCAAACTTATCCAAAGACTTGCATACTGTATCGGTTGAAGAATTAAGGAGAAAAATGGTCCTCTTGCCATATAAGACTGGATATGTGGCATTGCCACAACTGCACTAGCCTGCTTGTTTTGCATTTTTCCAGCATGCTGCCATTTGCAATTGTGGATTTTTTGGACGGTGGAGGTGTAGCTGTTGTACCTTGCAAGTGGTTTACAGGACCTGAGGAAGATGCTTGTTACTGGCCACCAGGACGAGTAAACATCAGCAAGGCAGTAAAGGATGAAGTTGTTCCAAATTCTGACTGGCCACAGTTTAAAGTGCGCGTGTTGGGAAAAGCAGGTAATGTTTTTTTGTTGTGTTGAATGGTGATAGTTATAATGATAATTATGTGTCAAATTACACACAAATAAGCTATGCTTCTGAAGTAGTAGATACTTTTTTAAATTTGTTGATGCCTATAACCTACAGGAAACTATGCCCATGCCACAGCAAAGCTTCTAAAGTCTGAAGTGACCTCTGACTTGCAGACGGAATCAGATTCTGGAGGAAATATGGGAAAAGGGAAGCGAAAAAGAAGGTAAGGCTAAATTTATATATTTACATACTCTGTACTAGGCATGTAATAATATCATGGCTCTACAGTGCGACCATTACATTCACATTTGTGTTGGGGGGTTCTTGGCCTCCACGTTGTGCATTAAAATAATTTATACCATGTAGGGATGCTCATTTCGGTTAATTTTCCTGACCAACAACCACTGCTTGTTATCCGAACATTAACCGTTAACTGATAAAATAGGCCGTTATCACACTTCCGTGTTCAAAGAGTGGAAGTTTCGAATAGCGTAAAAAAAACTTCTGCTGCAGCCTGTGTCAATGGCTATTGTGATTTATTTCTGCATAATTTAGCACGGATATGTCTTTTCAAAAAACACCAAACTCAGTTTGCAATCATTAATCATTAACCAAGAAAGATGGTTTCTAGGGGTGTAATGGTACGCGTATCGTGTATCGAACGGTTCACGGACAAGTTCCAAATGGAAGCGATCATCCCTATCCCCTTGGAGTGGGGACTTTGGAGTGAGCAGGGCACGTGTGTGCCGTTATTTAGTCGTTTGGAATGCACTTGCCAAAGGGAGCGATCTAATGTCCTCATTATCTTCAGCTGGGATGTTCCCGTGACAACGCAGCACATTGTCCGTCAGCAGATGTCATAAATTTCTTTTTTATTGTTGTTAACTGTTGCAAATAAACATGCATTTTATATTTGAAAAAGTTTTTAAAATGTTATATAATATATAAAAATAATATATATAAAACTTTTTAAAATGTATATTTTTTTCTATGCCGATGTCCATCAGCGAATCTGCTGACGGACAATGTGCTGCGTTGTCACGGGAACATCCCAGCTGAAGATAATGAGGAAATTAGATAGCTCCCTTTGGCAAGTGCACTCCAAACAACTAAATAACGGCACACACGTGCCCTGCTCACTCCAAAGTCCCCACTCCAAGGGGATAGGGATGATCGCTTCCATTTGGAACTTGCCCATGAACCGTTCGATACGCGTACCGTTACACCCCTAATGGTTTCATAATATTCCGATGTATATTTTGTGACTTAAAGGGGAGCATGCAAGCCATACTGTATATTTATGCGCAATACTTCAGTCTTACCACCTTATTTTATTACAAAACTGCAAGAAAACAATACAAACAGCATATCACTTTAAAGAGCATTTAAATTAACCAAATCTTAACATATTAATTATGACTAAAGACTGTTTTAGATTATTAAATTAAAGGATTTGGGGAACCTTATTTAAACAAACAATAATGCTTACGTATTTCATACACTTACTTTACGATGCAATCCTCGATAATTACATCAAAGTTATTCAAATAAACAAATATATCCAGCCCATAGAGGATTATTCAAAAATAACTAGATTGATCATCTTTACAATGAGTCATATCATGCGTGATTAAGTGCAATGATTGAACAGCATTATACTGTATACAAAACGGGAGGTTAATTGCAATAAATATATTGCAAGAATAAGGCAAGGCAAGACAAATTTATTTATATAGCACATTTCATACACAGTGGTAATTCAAAGTGCTTTACATAAAAGGAAGTGAAATAGTCATTAAAAATAATAATCACAACAATAAAAAAACAAAGAATTAAAAAAAAATTCACAACAATAAAAACAAAATGACAAAAATTGATTTAAAAAGAATTTAAAATTATTTATTATAAGTATAATTATAATAATTATACTAAATTATTTTAAGTATAATAAATAATTATAAGTATAATTATTTTACATATACAGCCCTGAATTGAACCTTATACAACCATATAATTATACTTCACATTTTGTGCATTTTAAGGCCAGTATCTCTGTCAAGCTCAGATGAGGAATCAGATGGTGCTGGGCATGATCGTCCACCATCTAGTGTGCCTTTACTTCCCCCAGTTCCAGAGATCCGCCAACCAGAGGCTCCTCAGTTGCTCAACATCCGTCCATTTGTCCAGTCCCCTCCACCTTCAACACCTTCAACTGTTACACCAGACCGCAGACTTCAGCAAGGAACCAATAATTCTACATTTAGGGATGCATTTTTATACGCCTTCTATCCCTCCTGGAGGAAATTAAGGAGACGCAGAGGGTTCATGGAAAGATGATACAGTCACTCCTTACACAGCATGATGGAAACACTGTTGTAGTACTACCCCAGGATATTCTTTTCCCCCTGAAGACGGTCTCAGATGTTGAAGCAATGGAGCTGAAATTGGCAGACCCCACCGTCCACAAAGAAGTGGTATGTAGAGGCTTCTGTGTTTTCTTTTTTAAAGGGGACATCAGGTGCCCATTTTCCACAAGTTGGTATCATTATTTA
The DNA here is from genome assembly GCA_021397915.2 of Tor tambroides. Classification (NCBI taxonomy): domain Eukaryota; kingdom Metazoa; phylum Chordata; class Actinopteri; order Cypriniformes; family Cyprinidae; genus Tor; species Tor tambroides. The sequence continues at coordinate 12,120 of JAFVLL020010288.1, forward strand.
GAGCAGGGGTGTCAAACTCATTTTAAGTTGAGGGCCGGATCGGAGAAAATGCCCCTTGTGCGGGGGACCTTTTGTTAAACCCTTGTTTGTTTTAATATTAACCATTCAAACTACAATATAATTTTGAAAAAACCTAGGAAAACGTTTTTCAAAGATGATGCTAGGTTATTTTAGGGGTGTGCAAAATTGACACATGTCTTTTTTTTTTTTTTTTTTTTTTTGCTAGTGATAATTGCTATATTTTGCAGAGTGTGTTTTTGAGATAGCACCTTGGTTGGTTTAAGCCTGTCATGGATAAATAAGTGACACTAAAGCCGCCAGTAGGTGGCAGCAAGTCTCCGTCTTAAGCCCCGTTCACACTACATGCGACGTGCAGCGACAAAGCGACACGATCCCATTCATTTCAATGGACAGCTGGCGATTTCTGGCGACACGAGCGATAGCGACTGTTTGCGACCGGATGAGTCGTGTTCAGCGACGCGACAAACTTCAACTTTATGCTAATGAAGAGCGACTTTCAGGAACGACAGCCAATAGGAAAGAAGACGGTAGAGCTCATGTGATTGTTCTCTTCTCAGCCGTAGATAAACATACGCAATGTAAGAAATTAGGCTCTGTTTCTCATTCATTTTTGTTTGTATGTATGGATTTAATTTAGATTATATTTAGTCTTTTGCCTCCAAAATGTTTGTACTTAGCAGCAAGAAACCTGATTCCTGTCAAGGCAACCAGTAGTGAGAATGCTCACTAGCGACCTCATCGCCAGCCTCTGGCGACATGCAGTGACAAAAGTCGCTGCTAGTATGAACGGGGCTTTAATGAGTGATCCATTGACTCGTTCATTCAAACGGCTGATTCGTTTAGAAATGAAGCTAGTGATTGTCTCTATGAATGGGCCACTGAATCATTGACTCATGATTTGTTCAAAAACAGATTCATTAAGTAACAAAATACACAGTGCTGCTCGGAGACGCACAATTGACCTATCGTAAGCCCCTCCCCTCGAACGCTGACTAGCCAATGGCAGTCGAGTATCAGTTGCACAGGGAGCGGAACTCGGACATCTTTAGGTTTCAGCGCCATAGAGAAACATTGGAAGATCCGAAGCTTGCATCGGTTTTATGGGGTTTATGCTTCAAAAATGGAAAAACGATGTGCCTGGGGTATTTGTAACACTGATTCCAGGTATCCTGAGAGGATGGGCAATATAATTAATTTTATTACATTTCCTGAATCCAAACAAAACTTCAACCCCAATACAAATGAAGACAAAAACGTTCATTTTCTGGTTGTCATACACTCATTAAGTTACAATTTTCATCTGCTCAAGCAGAACGTTAATGTTATATTGTGCTTTAGCAAGGTATCTCTGGCTAAAACTAGCTAACGTTAAAGTTAGTGAGTCCATGCTAACGTACAAACCTGTTCTCGCGTCTTGTAACGTTACAGTGTAGGTCAAAAACACATAAACAAAGGTCTGCGTTTCAATGCCTCTTCATATTAAACTGGTTAAATGTACATTAATTTAATCATACGCTGCGATACATGAACAGTGTTGATCCTGCATGTTGTCATCCGCGATCGTGATGACCGCAATATGAAACTTCTCCCGCTTGCACTGTGATCTGTAAACCCTCACTTCGAGTTACCCACCGTATTTATTTTTAAATATTTTATAAATCCCTCCATGGAATATTTAATTCCCATTTGGTGGCCTTATGTGTCCAAAATTGTGCAAAAACATCGTGGGACAAGGTTTCACACTGCAGCTGCCATTGTAAGACAGTGAGCAACTCTGTTTGTTTGTCCGAGGGAGCAACAGTAACTAAGGGGGGGCGGGGCTTACCGATAGGTCAATTGGTCTTACTTCGGCTTTAAAACTTTTTCTTGCCGAAACAGAGATAAACAGACAGCATTGTGACTAAAATGTAACACACTTAATACTAGCATCTTGTTTGGTGAGCTGTTGTATAAAATCAATTCATTTGCGATCATGCTGACATGCTGGAAAGCAACACTCTTACTCATTATTTAACTATCATGACATTAAAAACACAATTACTTATAGGGCATTTTTGCCCCCATATCTTGAATTATATTGTATTCTGATAGTCCTCATCCGGCACTAATAATTCTGCACACCTGAATATAAGGAGTTTTTCATTTCCGGCTTTCATGGACAATTATGTATCACGGATAAATGATTAAATACAAAATTAATAGTACTTATTTAGATCGATGTGGTTTGGAATTGGTCAAATGTGCTTGGAAGAAAACATGATTAGAATATCAACGTGCCTAATAATTGTGCCATATAGAGGCTTTATGAAGGTTGTCTTACAAATAAGAAGACTGAGGCAGAGCATTCAAGGAAGCTATTAAGGAATAGTGCTGTTAGTCTTTTGTTCAGTAATCCTCCCACCGGCCCATCTTGCAATCTGTCATCCTTTTACACTGTATATGCAAACACCATGTAAAGTTAATTTTGCATCATTGTCCCCTTTAATGTTTCTGGATTCTATTTATTTATTTGCAGTTTAATCATGTGTAAATGACTGAGTTCATGAAACTTATCAATTTAATCAATCTTTTAAAATGTAACAAAGCTAAAATATAAAAACTTCTCTTGATATAATTTATGATATTTGATTAAAATTATTAGTAGTAGTAGTATACTTTCAGAAGTTCAGTTTACTATGGAATATACAGCATATAGTTTACTATGGAATGTACAGTATATAGTGATATTCATACAGTAGTAATTATATCAGTCTAAATATATCTTGTCAGGTATATTTCTCTAAAAAATGCTGGAATCTCTGTATGTCTGTGTGTGTTCTTTGTGTATCTCCACGTCCAATCATCCAATTCAGCTTCAAACTTTGCCGTGGATACCAGTATCACAAGTTCCAGCTTCCCGCTGCTAGTCAAACTGCTAGCTAGCTAGTATAGGCAAGATGAGTAAAATGGTCATAATTATTTAATTAAAATTAAGCTAAAATTTAAATGTGTAACACAGGACTTATCATGAAGTTGGGTTGAAATAAGAGACAAGCTAAGAGTTCTGCAACAAGCCGTAAAATGTTTTTGTCTGGTCTTCCCATATGTAATGATAATCTTATTTTTCATTAGGTTGCCGTGGTGGCAGATATTGGAGGGAGCACTGTAGATGAAGCTACAAGGAGGATGATGGCCTTCCTTTTGGATCACTCCTTGTCGAGGGAGTACAATTTTGTTGGGCGCCATGGAAAGCGAGAGTTCCGGGGGCTCAAACTCTTTGAGGTCATATATGGTATGTTTATTACTATAGTATTATTCATCTTTGCCAGAGGTTACTCAGCAGAGTTGAGTTCTTCATAAATCATTGAATCAAATCAGTTTGATTATATGCAAACAATAACAAATTGTTCATACTTGGGAAGAGAAAACCTGAGTTGTAGGTGTACTGACAATTTCATTGATTTGTTGCAGTTAATTTAGAATTGTAGGTTGTTTTTTGTTTTTTGCATTTCTTATATTTTTACAATAATCTTAGGATTAAATTGGAATAATAACTGTTCATTACTAGGGGTGTAATGGTACACAAATATGACGGTTCGGTACGTACCCCGGTTTTAACGTCACGTTCGGTACGATTTCGGTACAGCAGGGGGGAAAACTTTTTTTCTTTTTTTTTTTTTTTTCAAATAGTGGTTTACTGAACAAGTTGCTCTTTCTTTAAATACATTCAGTTATAGTTTAAAATTTCTTAGTGATAAAAATCTACCTCAGCTTATGCTTAAAATTATAGGGAGCCCTTTTACATTATAAGGTTACAACTAGACCTAACAACTTAACCCAAACTTAAATTTACAGGGGTGCAAACTTGTCACCTTTCGGCGAAATTCGCCGTTTTCATCTTGAAATAGGTCATTCACGTGAATCGTGTAGATACGTTAAAAAAAAAATTGGGGGGCGGGGGGGTGGATGAAATTGTATCTGCGAGTCATCTGTCACATCACCTGTAGCATTTTTTTCCTCTGTTGGCAAAGGAATGGACCCGCCCTACTCTGCCTCTGATTGGCTTATCTTAATGTTCTTTCCCTCATCCAACCAATCTCACTCCTGAAGCCTAACTTTTAGACGCTGCAGGCAACTGTCAATATTTCCAGAGGCTACGTAAAACGTGAAGGAATAAGCTAACGGCAAGCAACTTATTTTTGAAGTAATTGGGCTATGTTGGTGGTTCGATTAGCC
>JAFVLL020010290.1:0-55642 GCA_021397915.2 Tor tambroides
AAACGGTGTCAGAGTTGAATGAATTTAAGTGGGTAAATTATATTAAACATAAACAAATTATGGTTTCAGTACTGTATATAAAAACAAAGAAGACATAATCATAAAAAAACAAGCCTTGTGCATTATAGGGAATAATATTTAGATATTTTTACAGTTGGTTAGATACCTTCAAATCAAATGGTGTTGTTGTTTAATGGATTTGTATTATTGCATACATTAAAAGTTGTAAAATTATTATAAAACGCATAAAATGCTAATTCCAAAAACAGAGCCTTGTGCAATAACAGGGATGTTTTTCTGAACATTTTAGTATTGGTTTTATAGTATAATGTAATGTAGTTAAATTGTTTAATTAATTTATATGGTTAATTTTTATTTTTTTTTAATTCTAAAAATTAAGCCTTGTGCAGCATAAAGGGCATATATTTATGTCTATCTGAGTTAGTTACGGCTCAAAACATAACAGGAGAGTTTAATTGAAATGAAACCGAATGTCTAATGAATGTCAAACGTAAAACTACTTTACCGCCGTCATGTGAAGACTGTGCTGACAGAGCTTGAGAGTATTGAACAGAGTTATTTTTGCCGCTTTATAGGCCTTGAACAGTTATATACACACGCTTGTATGTGTCAAAATACCAGTCTTTGTAAATATCCTCGTAAACACAGTAATTTAGGTCTTAAGTAGGGTGACCATACGCATACGTGCCATTTTTCCCAGACACGTCCTTGCCAGGATTTGTTTTGGCATTGTTTTCCTGTTTTCATGCATGCTGAAGGTAATGATCGACAAGTAGCTTTACCAATAACATGCAAGCATTGTACATAATGGACCAATCATTCTGTGTGAGAAGGTGGATCTACGGTCAAACCGATGCAAATACGCGTAACGTTACATATTAAGTGTGTTCGACTTGAAGCGCCGCGGCTCAGACCGATCAGTGTTTGACATCAAAGTACCTTGAGAGCGTTTTGAAAGCATAAGGAACTGTCTGTATGGTACTTTGATATCATACCGATCTGTTTGCACACGCAAAAAAAGCCAAAATCGAGATATTTTAGGCAATATAGAAATCCTGGCCAGGACGCGCCCGGGAAAAATGGCACGTGCAGTCACCCTATCTTAAGTGAAAGCAAACAGCTGAGAAAGAAAACGTGTGTAACAGTATATTGGATCCAGGCAGCTCTTAAAGTGACAGCAGTCTAATATTCCTGCTGTTTGCCATTCATGTGAATTAAACAACAAAAGAGAGAAAATCTCTCACTGCTCTTGACTTTTGTAACTTTAAGTTACAAAACATCACTTTTGTAACTTTAATAAAAAGAAATGTCATTTACACAGAATATGCAGTGTTTTTATACATCTGATTACTTTATACATTGTATGTAGCATTTCTTATTTATTTGTCTTCTGTAGTTTTTTGTCTTAGTGCTTGTAATTAGTTTCTTATTAAATCGCTTGATTTTATTTTTTTTAAGGCTACTATTAGTTTTTGTGATATTGACACTGTTGACAAGAATTATGAAATTTCTATGGTATCAAAAATTTTGATGTCATAAAGACATCAATAACTATATCGTGATATTGTTACCATGAAATAAAATGACTCATGAACATACTGTTTTATCAGTCATGGAGTAAGTTCAATGGAAGCAGTGACAGATCTTTTCTTCCATATTGTGACGCACATCTGAGTGAAACAGATTCACATCAAAACATATCGAAAAAGAAAAAATGTTGGGCAGTGTATTGGTTCTATGCATCAGTTGTTCATTGGATGAAAGCAGATCTGGGGTGCGATTCCCAAAACCATCGTTAGCTATCTATAGATTTTAGTACCATTGAACTCTATTGGTAATGACGGAACTTGCGACCATAGTTGCTTTTGGGAAACACACCCCTGAATGAGAGCACAACACAATTTAAACACAGTAAATGATTGGAGTAGTCCGGTATTTTGTCACCAGAGAGATGTCTGTCCTTTCACCAGAAGTTATGTTTTAATTAAATTATGAGGTCAGAAGAAAGTTAAAAAACATGCATGGATGAATCATTCACAATAAGATCAACCTGCATTTAGAAAATAGATAGGGTGAACTTTCATTTCATGCTAAGTTTAAAATCATGGTTAAAGGTCCATGTTATGTCTTAACTATCCAAGACAGATTTACCCAAACAACGACATATATATGTGAATATTATTTTTTTTCACTAAATAAGATAAAACTGTTGCCTCAAAGGAAAAAAAATCTCCCTTTATTCTGTTAATATTGATTAAATAAAGTTGAGTAGCTGAAATTTGTTGTAAACCCCTCCCACCATTTAATGGTATGTGTAGGTCTGTAAAACCAATATGTCACATGCTGGTAAGATCATGTATTATCTTGCTTTAACTGGTCTATTATGATTGAAGTGGGAGCAACCTGTGTGTCAGTCCTACTGTGCGTATCAGCATAACAATAGCTATTAGTGTGACAGATATGAGTGCTTACATAGTTAACATCAGATGAAGTGTGTGTGCTGCTGGGGAGGTGGATGTAGTTGGCTGTGGGTACATGGGACAGAACTCACCCCCTCTCCCACTGATAATAATTCCTACAAAGCTGTGAGGAGGGGGCAAGGGCTAGCTGTAGAAACAGACGTCACATATCATCTTCTCTAATCTCCTTAAGCCATCTCTTCTGCTTTTCTTCTGTTTCCTCTTGTTGATGTTTTCATTTCCTCATCTCTTTTAAGTTTAACTTCAGCTCTTTACGCTAAAATTAAAAGCTGAAAATATAAAAATAAATTCTAATTCATAATGTAAATAATAACTATAATAGTAATGCTAAAATAAACTGCTCTTAAAAACATAAAAATCTAGATCATTAATTACTCAATCTGACCTGTCTTAAATGGGCTTGAAATTAGTTGAATTTGATTTCATATCAGTGTGTGTGCCCTAAAGAATGTGCTAACACATGACCCCAAGTCTTTTCCAGCATTACTCTCACTTACATTATCTCACAAAAGTGAGTACACCCCTCACATTTCAGCAATCATTTTAGTATATATTCTTAAGGGACAATACTATAGAAATGACACTTGGATATATTTTGAGAAATGTTAACTGTGGTTAGCAGCAAAATATCTACTGTGTCCTTTGAAAATCATTAAAAGCCATTATTGTCAAAATAGCTGGCAACAAAAGCAGAGTACAAATCTCCTACAGATAACAGTAGCCATATCGCTTAACCATGCAAAGCCATATGTCCTATTCATCATGTTCATGTTTTTGTCTGGCTGACAGGACCATACAAATTTGTGTATCTTGTGGCTGCCAGCAAATTGGCTTTGAGCACACTCTCAAGCAATGACCACTGGATGTTCAACATGGCACCTCATGACATAGAACTCTCTGAGGATTTGAGAATTAGAATTGTTGTTCTTCACAAAGATGGCCTAGGCTATAAGAAGTTCAGTAACACCCTGAAACTGAGTTACAATACAGTGGCCAGTGTCGTACAGAGGTTTTCCAAGACGGGTTCCACTCGGAACAGGCCTCGCAAGGGTCGATCAAAGAAGTTAGGTCCTCGTGCTGTGCATCAGGTGCAGAAGATTGCTTCAAAAAAACAGACGCATGAGTGCTGCCAGCATTGCTTTAGAGGTTGCAGAAGCAGAAGGTCAGCTTTTCAGTGCTTAGACCATACGCTGCACACTGCAACAAGTCAGTTTGCATGGCCATCGTCCCAGAAGGAAGCCTCTTCTGAAGCTGGCTCACAAAAAAGCCTGCAAACAGTTTGCTGAAGACAACCTGTCCAAGAGCATGAATTACTGGAACCATGTCCTGTGGTCTGATGAGACTCAGATTGTGGCGTGTGTGGCGACGCCCTGGTGAGGAGTACCAAGAAAATTGTGTCTTGCCTACAGTCAAGCATGGTGGTGGTAGCATCATGGTCTGGGGCTGCATGAGTGCTGCTGGTACTGAGGAACTGCAGTTCATTGAGTGAAACATGGATTCCAACATGTACTGAGACCTTCTGAAGAAAAACATGAAGCCCTCCCTTCAGAAACTGGGCCAAACAGCAGTTTTCCGATGATGACGACCCCAAACACACCGCCAAGATGACAACTGCCCTGCTGATGAAGCTGAAGGTGAAGGTGATAGAGTGGCCAAGTATGTCTCCAGACCTGAACCCTATTGAGCACATGTGGGGCATCCTCAAGCGGAAAGTGGAGAAGCACCATGTGACTAACATCCAGCAGCTCCGTGATGTCATTATGGAGTGGAAGAGGATGCCAGCAACACCCTGTGCAGCTCTGGTGAACTCCATGCCCAGGAGGATTAAGGCAGTGCTAGATAACAATGGTCCCCCTACAAAATGTTGACACTTTGGACCCAGTTTTCACTTAGGGTGTACTCATTTTTGTTGCCAGTTATTTGGACAATAATAGCTATGTTGAGTTATTTTTAGAGGACAATAAGCTTGTACTTCTATACAAGCTGCACATTGACTACTCTAATATATATCCCAGTTTCATTTGTGCAGTATTGTCCCTTGAGAAGATATACTAAAATTGTTGATGAAATGTGAGGGGTGTACTCACTTTTGTGAGATACTGTATACACCATTGAGGAGCTAAGCGTAATGAGGTGAACATGTGTTTATCCCTTCCTCTGCTTGTCTTTGTGTGTTTTCTTGGGTCAACGGAGGCAGTGATGTTTCTCTTCATTACAAATCTGACAGATTCAGAAGGCAGCCGCACTGTGACAGCTCACTTTCCAATTACCTCCTTCATTTTTAACGAATTTTGCTTTCCATTGATGCCGCTTGCACTCAGATGCCTGTTCATTAGGGGACTTCATATTCCAGAGATGTGGGTTTTCATCATACACACACAGAGACCCAGAGCTAATGGGCATGTACAGTAGATGGCGGCATGTGATGTCTCCGATGGGGAAAAATTATTTGCTGTGTTGTTTTGTTAACGGACAACTGGTTCCAGTGGTTGAAGAACAAATGAAGAGCTTGATTCTCATGCCGAAATGTCTTTTCAGCCTGAGGAAACTATTGGCAAATATGCCAGCAGTGCAGGACAATAACATGCTGTTTGTACATTTGAAAAAGGTTTAGTGCAAGATTTAAGAATTGTTAAAAACAATGTCAGACATCTTTAATGCTTATTTGACTAAGGCATATGAAGTCTTTTTCTAGGCAAAGATAAATAGACAAAGATGTTATACATTTATATAATTTGTTCTTTTGGTGTTTAGGAATAATATAAGAGCACCAGCATTAAGAAAGTTCCTTTTTAACAAGATCCCTGATCATTTCAGTCCAACCTTATAGAGTTACTCCACCTAAAAATGGTTGTTTTCATTTATTGACTCTGTCTTCTTGTTCCAAACCTGTATGACTGACTATGAAAGAACATAAAAGGAGATCATTTAATGAATATTTCGTTGGGTGAATTCAGTAAAACAACAATATAAAAACTCAATCATGTTAGCAATTGACCCTTTCACATTTGTGCATAAACATCTCTGCCACCTACTGGAATGGAGTGTGAAAGAAAGTCAAGTTGGAACAACATGAGATTGATATGGATCACACTTTTGTGTTTGAAGATTGTGTAAAACAGTTTTCTGAAACATTTTATTAAATAGATGGGTTATGTAAGAACTATACTGATCCCACAGAAACTGCAGCTCACAATAATGCCCAGTGTTAATTCGGCAATGAGATATGAAATTTGAAGATGTAGTAGAAAAAATGAACAATATGAACGATACAATTCACAATGATTATGAAACAATGTTGAACAAGTTCTTTTACTGTATAAAATGCACAGAATGATTATAATGATAATGATAATGTAATGGAGAGAGAGAGTAAGTCATATTGTATTACAAAAGATTATTAAGATTGAAACGCTCACATTGCAATGACTTATTTCAAGTCATAAATTTAAAATCCTAATGCCGTTGTCCTCTTTCTCCCCATCTAATCTCACCATCTACCTTCTTCCTTGTCGTTTTCCTTCAATTGATCACCTTCTTCAGACTACTCATCTTATATCACTATTCACTCCCTCTGAATTTTCTTATCTGTTTTCATTTTCTCATCTTTCCTCATCAATTTCTTATATCTATATTTCTCACAGGCTACTGAACAACTTTCTGTCTTACTTTCTGTCCTTTTCCCACTTCAGTATCTCAGCCATTTTCACTCTTTCATTATCTGTCTGGCCCCATCCCTAATCTTCACTCATCTCTCTCCATCTGTTCTTCTTGCACAGTATCCAGGTTTTTAGCTCACTCTAACTTGATATATTTGTTTAGTGGCTGCAGTCCTCAGGTGATTGTTGAAGTTCTCACACCACACACAGATAAAATGTTTATAAGATTTTTGGAACTATGTAACAATGCTAGAGTAAAAACCTGTGCACTGTTACCATATAAAGCATATATTACATTTAACAGGACAATACATGTAATTTTACTGCAAAATATTGTTTAAAAAAAGTTTATAATAAATATAGAAAATGTACAGTATCATACATTTATTTATACATTCTTATATATTTCTCTGATATTTATATTATATTAGTTAAAAAATAGTATGAATCACCTATTATATGGGCTAATTTATAGTAAAATAACAAATCTCATGTAGTACATGATTTCACATCAAAATATTACTATACAATAATATGTTTGTAGTTACGGATTGTGAAATTTATAGACAACAAAAAAGCCATCCCATAACGCCTAGAATATTTTTGGTAACACTTTAGTATAGCGACCAGTTCTCACTATTAACTAGTTGCTTATTAGCGTGCCTATTTTTAACATATTGTCTGTTTATTAGTACTTATAAAGCACATATTCTGCATGACCATATTCTACATCCCTCATCCTACCCAATACCTGAACTTAACAACTACCTTACTTACTATTAATAAGCAGCAAATTTGGAGTTTATTGAGGTAAAAGTCATAGTTAATGGTTTGTTAAAGGCGAGAATTGGACCTTAAAATAAAGTGTGACCACATTTTTTGTTTTTACTATTCACTGTTCTTTTTTAAACCATAAATTTGAACAGTATTAAAGGATTTTACAAGTGTATATCCTTTTGTTTTAACATACAAGTGGGGAATTATTTTGAATGTGTTAATTCCCTCCAATGTTTTAATTCCCTCCAATTCTTTGGGTTATATTCTCTCTGTTTCTTTCTGTCTGTCTCTCTCACACACACACACACACACACTCTCTCTCTCTCTCTCTCTCTCTCTTCCTGTTCTCTCCTTGTCAGTAACATTACAGCTTAAACCGACAAGGTTAAAGTCCTAAGACCTCTTTCAGGGCTGTGTAAATGTGTGTGTGTGTGTATTTGTCTGTGCCTTTGAGCTACAGAACACTAATACTCACACACACTCACACAGTCTCCACTTGTAAGCAGGAAACAAACACACCAAAACAACAAAAGCCCAGAGGAAATTGAGAAGCACCAAGGAAAAATCCTCTATTCACTGCTGTACGAAATGCTGCCGGTGGCTATTTCAGGTGTCCGATGTGTACAAGAGTGTGTGTGTCTGGCTTTATTTAGCTATACTTTGGGGAAACTGTTCCCATAAGTTAGCTTGGTCTGACAAAACCTACCTCTTGGGACATATCTAAAGGTAAAGGTAAAAATATATTAAGTACCCTAGTAACAAAGAAACATATTTAAAATATGTTTATTTCATACTAACTATAGTTCAAATCTATTAACATATTTACTGACATATCACTTGAGACTTACTGATATAAAAATTATAATTAAGCTGTATTTGGAATACTACATTATTGATGAGGATTGTATGATTTTTTAATAATATCGGCCTTATACATGAAGTATACTTGAAATAGTTCCACTTTAGCACAATCAAATACACTTCAGTATATCTTTAGTTGGATTTCATCACTACTTCCACAAAATTAAAGCGCAAAATTAGTTTTAGCGCAATTTAGCAGACTTTAAGTATACTAGTTTAGTATAGCAAAAGTACAATTGCAGGGTATTTTTATTAAGTCTTAAATATGTAAAAGTTTTTGTAGTATACTTAGCATGAAATACATGTATTTCAAATACATCTTAGTACAGGTGCATCTCAATAAATTAGAATGTCATGGAAAAGTTCATTTATTTCAGTAATTCAGCTCAAATTGTGAAACTCGTGTATTAAATAAATGCACACAGACTGAAGTAGTTTTGATGTCTGAAGTCTTTGGTTCTTTTAATTGTGATGATTTAGGCTTACATTTAACAAAAACCCACCAATTCACTATCTCAACAAATTAGAATACTTCATAAGACCAATAAAAAATTTTTTTAGGGAATTGTTGGCCCTCTGGAAAGTATGTTCATTTACTCTATATGTACTCAATACTTAGTAGGGGTTCCTTTTGCTTTAATTCAGCGTGGCATGGAGGGGATCAGTTTGTGGCACTGCTCAGGTGTAATGGAAGCCCAGGTTGCTTTGATAGCGACCTTCAGGTCATCTGCATTGTTGGGTCTGGTGTCTCTCATCTTCCTCTTGACAATACCACATAGATTCTCTATGGGGTTCAGGTCAGGCAAGTTTGCTGGCCAATCAAGCACAGTAACACCATGGTCATTGAACCAGCTTTTGGTACATTTGGCAGTGTGGGCAGGTGCCAAGTCCTGCTGAAAATGAAATCAGCATTCCATAAAGCTTGTCAGCAGAAGGCGCATATATCTAAATTTCAGGATGGTTGTGTTGACTGTGGACTTCAGAAAACACAGTGGACCAACACCAGCAGATGACATGGCAGCCCAAATCATCACTGACTGTGGAAACTTCACACTGGACTTCAAGCAACATGGATTCTGTGCCTCTCCTCTCTTCCTCCAGACTCTGGGACCTTGATTTCCAAATGAAATGCTAAATTTACTTTCATCTGAAAAGAGGACTTTGGACCAGTGTTAATTTTGGCAGGCATTTTTGATTTAGTCTTAGTCTTTATCTTGAGACGAAAATGCTTAATAGTCTTAGTCACATTTTAGTCATTTGAGTCTTCATAGTCTTAGTCTAGTTTATCGATTTAAAAGTCATTGTATTTTTGTCAACTTTTAGTCATTACTTTTAGTCAAACTGCAGCACACAAACATTTATTTTGGTAGCTATTTTATATGTATATTCTAAACAAAAACAGTCATTAATTCTTCGACGAAATTAACACTCAAGTTTCTGGGAGCACTGAGCAACAGTCCAAGTTCTTTTTTTTCCCACAGCCCAGGTAAGACGCCTTCTTGACGTTGTCTCTGTCTAGAAGTGGCTTGTTAGCCCTTTTCCTAAAGACGCCTGAGCGTGGTACTCTTGATGCACTGACTCCAGCTTCAGTCCACTCCTTGTGAAGCTCTCACAAGTGTTTGAATCGGCTTTGCTTGACAGTATTCTCAAGCTTGCAGTCATCCCTGTTGCTTGAGCACCTTTTCCTACCAGTCAACTTTGCATTTAATATGCTTTGATACAGCACTCTGTGAACGGCCACTCCTGTCACCTCTGTGTCTTACCCTCTTTGTGGAGGGCGTCAATGTTCGTCTTCTGGATCATTGCCAAGTCAGCAGTCTTCCCCATTATTGTGGTTTCAAAGAACGAGAGATACCCGAAATTTATACTGTAGGGATGGTCATTTAATGAAACTCAAAATGTAAATATTCTAATATTTTGAGACACTGGATTTTTGACTTTCATGATCTTTAAGCTCTAATAATCAAAATTAAAACAAAAAAAAACGTTATAAAATGTTTAACTTTACATGTAATGAATCTAAAATATAGGAAAGTTTCACTTTTGAATAACTGGAGCAAGAAAAATAAACTTTTCTGATTTACATTCTAATCTATTGAGATGCACCTGTATATTTATTTTTCACTAGGGTAAATAATGTTTTATTTAATATTTAATTTAATTAATTGATTTATTTCTTTTTATTTCTTTTACATTCTAAGGGCTGGTAACAATAATAAAATATTTATTGTGAAAATTTCAAATATTTAAATTTCAAATATTTTTCTCCAGGTTTATATATCTAACATTACACAAGCAGTGTGCAGAAAGATACACTGTCAACTAAATATGAAGATAATTTGCTTTAGCTTCAGTACAGTATAAAAAAACAAAATAAAGTCCCAAAATCTGATGATCTCCTTTTGATCCCCCCCTCAAAAAAAAATTAATAAAGTGAATTAAATATTTTCATGCATTGTTTCAAGAATTACATAACTGTCTTAATTATGTCCTTTAAGCAAATGTTGCATGAAAATATAGAAATGTCTTTATATTTATGGAGAGGAATCACAAAGAGTGATTTTGGTGGTCCTTGGCATCAAGAGGTTTGAAAACCCTGCTGTAGTACGGTATTTTGCCGGAAACTGTGGGAACAGTGGGATATATCTGCTCAGTATTTTGTGTAAAAATGAATTGACTAGAGTCCAGGCAGTGTGGGAACATCGAGAAAGCCTATGTGAAAGGAGTGCATAGCCTAAAATAATATGGCTCTCGCCTGCATATAGCTTACTTGTGTTTGGGATTCTTTCTCTCTCGCTGTCACTCTCTCTTACTCTTGCTCATTCTCCCCCAGCCCTCTCTCTTTCTCTCTCTATCTCTAATTGGGTCTAGGATGAGTTTCTTTCGACAGGTCCATTCATCATGGACGAGACCAGAAGGACAAACCCTCTGGGAGAGACGGAGAGACGGAGAGAGAGAGAGCAAGGAGGGGGGTCAGACAGCTGGATGAGAGGGTCTTTTGCCTGTCAGCTCACTTCTCTCCTCTTTTTTTTCCAATTTCTTTTTTCAAACTCGTCATGAGTGTCAGTTTTACAGGCATAGGAAAAGACGAGGAAATTGTACAGCTCACTGGAGCATTAGTTAGATGATTAGATCAACATTTGTTTTAACCCTTTAATGTGCACACAAATGTTCACATACTTGAACAAAACTTACTCTGACGTGCATTTTTAGAAATAAGAAATGAGCAGAGGGCTATGAGAGGAGAGTGAAGGCTGTGTTTGTGAAAGCAGGACAACAGTAAACTCTTATGTGATGTAATGTCATATTAAACCACAGTAAGATGCTCTGTGTCTTCGGATATCCCTTTAGCAAATGACTGATGTTTGAATCGATCTACATTTTCCACATCTTTGAGACACATGGACACTTTGGAGATACTTCTGATACTGATGTCTGTCTGTTTTGTGCATGCTTTTTGCATCATGTGACTCACTCTTCCTATTTTACAGACTACAAGTTTTACATTTAGTCAAACAGTAAAGCATTTGTGCAAGTTTTACATTTAGTCTAACAGTCAGTATACAGTCACAATATGACATATTCCAATATTGGAAAGACATTGAATTTTGGTTAAAAATCAGGTTGACATCAGCCTCCAACACTGGACAGATGTTGAATTTTGTTGGAAATGAAAATCAGGTTTACATCAAAACCTAAAGTTGGCTTCATGTCAGCCTCTAACATTGGACATTAATTTTTGGTTACTTAAAACCAATAAAATAGCAACGTCAGCTGCATTAGATATTGGCAATTGATTGAATTTTGGTCACCCAATATCAAAACATATATTCAACCAAATATCAATTTCTTTTGACGTTGGTGGCCCACTGAGCAGAGACGTTTAAAGGGGAGGTTACATTCCAATCATATAAAAAAGCATAGGAGGAAGACTGTTTCTACCTCAGAGTAAATATAGCACAAAGGTAATTGTGACTTTATTGTAATTGCTTCTTTATTTGTTTACAATGTAATTCCAACCCTGTATGACTACATGAAATATTGACAGAATTTACATTTTCAGGTGAACCATCTCTTTTGAGTGAACCATCTCAACAAAAAGACTTGATATCTCACAATGTGACTGTATTTTTTTCTTTGAAACTTTATCTCACAATTACTTGAAGGGTTTTTTTAAATACATTTTTGCAGATGTAGAAACAGGTTTCCATAACCAACAGTGCATCCAAGTTACTTTTTTATCAGCACATGCACTCGTTTGAAATAAAACCCACAACCTTGATGCTGCAAATACGCTACGCTACAGAAACACAATCATTTGCCCTCAACCCAAATCCTTTTTAATTTACCAGACAATTTCTTTATCTTACAGTTGCAGAAAAAATGTAAAGACCTTTACCAACTAACTTCTTGAGCAATATAAAAAGTTTTAAATAAGACCTAGTACTTCTCTAAACTAATTACTGTGGGGAGTTCACTTTCCTGAAAACGACTGTTCACCTCTTAGCCTCCCCTAAGGCCCATCCACGACCGTCAGCGTGTGTGAATGTGAGAGAAAAAGAGACTACAACTCTTAGTAATCAAGCATCTCTGATTCTTCTTGTGTGTGTGTGTGTGTGTGTTTGCTTGTGTATGAGGGGGAGAGAACATGTGCATCCTCGTGTAAGCGTGTGTGTACGTCTGTGTGTGCTCTTCCAAGAGTCTTCACCTGCACGTCAGCTCTGCGCTCCTCTGTCTTAATAAGACTCTTGCAATTACCTTACCAGCACCCTCCATTTCCACTCACACACACGCAGAAGTAGCTGCTCTGTGAGTGACGTTAATTTGCATGGCTTCTTGGCCCTCTAATGGCTATCTCTCCCACTTGCGCTCTTCTCGCAGAGCAAGAGCAAATAAAATAGACAGGAAAAATAAAAATGTCATGATTATTTATTTAATCAGGCTTGAAGGAGCTAGTCTAATAAAGGGAAAGAAAATTTGTCCAACACAGATGATTCATTTTAGTCTGTAGACTAAAGTTCAGTTCTAAATTATATTTATCTTTATATTGGTGTATGCTCTCAATTATAGCTCCCTGTGTCTTATTAAGTCTTGTGTGGAGTGGATGTAATTAACAAATGTGGACATAGCATCCATATATGGTTTCCCCTCTATATTTACCAAAGCATGCAGAGCACTTTAAATGCACATGCCATTGGAGGAACCATGATATAATTATTAACTGTGCAACCTGGGATTTTTCATCAGTTGGTACATTTTAGGGACTTCTTCTGCAGCTTACATTGTTACACAAGTAAGGGCAATAATTGAATCGTTTACTTAACATTTTAATTTAAAACTGATTCATTCAGGAACAAAGCATCACTACTATGGTGTGATCCGTTTTGGCTTTTGTTTTTGTTGACAGAACACGTAACAAACTAAAAATGTAATGATCAATATTAGGGGTGTGATGGTACACAAACATGACAGTTCGGTAAGTACCTCGGTTTTGACATCACGGTTCAATATGGTTTCAGTACAACAGGGAGAAAAAAGTAAACATAAAATTGCTTTTTTTTCTTAAACAGTGGTTTACAAATTGATCTCCCGAACTAAGGAGCTGTGGACATTGATGACTTGCCTGAGGTAAATGAAGTGCTATGTGACATTTTGTTTACAAGTTGTTTTATTGACGTCTTTCCACGGTTGAAACACAGATTGAGTGATTACATGAGGCATGAGATGTTCATTCATGTTTATTTTGCATAGTAATAAAGAGGAAGGGATGATAACGCTCTGTGCTGCCGTTTGAACTGAGGCATTTATACAGTGATCTTGACCACATCAAAGAGTGTCAAAATGGCATTAATTTGAATTTCCTGAAAAAAAGGAGATAATTCGAAAGAAACTTTGTTTCTTATCAAAACTGGAAGTTTCCAGTGAAGTTCCACTCATGCATTGGTTAAAACAATGCTGTATTTGTTCGGTACACCAAGTGCGTACCAAACCGAAAGACCTGTGCTGAAAATTTTTGGTATGAATATGTTACGTGTACCATTACACCCCTAATCAATATTAATTTATTGTTCATTGAACTGTTGTGTAAAAAACTACATAAAAGCATCCTAAAAGTACATGAATGAAGTGTTTGCTTTAAATGCTGAACAAATGTAGTTTTATTTACATACAAACATTAATCAGTGCACATAGCCTAGAGCTAATCAAATATGGTAAACAGAACTTTCTTGCATTACAGTTTGTTTGTTTGTTTGTTTGTTTTACTGTTTGATGTGCTCAGTTGTTTAAAATGATCATGTCTTTATGAGCATGTTTTGACCAACTGGAATTAATTTGTAATTTATGTGTCCCCTGATGGTGATAAAATTTCTTGCTGGAGACCAGCGTTAACAACACAATGTTGGTCACCAGTCATATCATCAATAGGGATGTTCACCTGGTGGTACTATAATGCTTTGGTTATTGCCCATTATATTTTAAGTATCCCCTGAGTGAATAACTGTTAGAAATCAGAAAAGGTTTGTTGGCTTGGTTCAGAGAAACAATTTGGGAGTTATGTATAAGGTTTTGTGGGACACAACTGCATATTTAGGCAAGTAATTTCCAGATGAAAATGAGCTTTTGAAAGTGCTGCTAGGAGAGAGTGATCCACTGTATCCAAAGTCAAAAATGTACACACCTGAGGAAGTCCTCTGCTTTGAAGTGCTCATTCATCATGTTATCTGGCTGAGACTCAAGCTCTGCAGAAATCGCAGTTTGCCACTGTGCTTCTAATCTGGGAATGCACCCAAGTGCCGAAATATCGCAAGTGCCAACCTGGCAAACTAGGTATTCGGGCAGTGACCCAAGACCGTGTTACTGAATGTGTGTGCGAGACATGGTAAACTGGCACACGACCAAATCCCAGCTGGTGCTGAGTGTGTATCCAGCTGGGCTGAAGCTGTTTTTCATGTGTGTGTGGGGTGTTGTTGTTGTATTGCAGCTTGTGGTCCATTATCACCCCCTGTTAAGACCTCCTGTGGACCAGGCCAACAGCCAAAAGTGAAGCGCTGGTAAGCTCCATTCTCACAAAGTAGGGAGGTTGTGTTTATGCAGCTCTATAGAGGGAGGTGGATTAATTCAGTCTCATCTTGTTTAGAAACACTGCAGTTGTTGCCTTTGAAAGCATTTCTTTAATTAGGTTTATGAAACCTGTATCCTATCCAGTATCCTAAGCAAGAAGACAGACAAAACACTTTTGCATGACATTTATATTAAAATATGTCATATATAAATAATCATTAGTCATGTGTGTATTAATATAGTAGGCTACGATGAAAAATGACAATAATTAAAATGAATATAAATTTGTCATACTCTGTCAACTTCTTAATTTCAGTTATGAATATTAAACATTCTAATCATGATAATGACATTCTCACAACCCCATGCCATATTTAATAGAATATTATACTTTATATGTAATATATTTCCACTTCCCTCTATGTGTGAAATGACAATATAAACTGGGGAAAGACCCATGAGATGAACGTCAAGCTTTTTTGATCAAAACTAATACAACCTGTGAACTTAAAAAATTACTTTTATTCTGATGAACCAATAAAATTATGGCCAATATTTACAAATAATTACTTCTTAGTTTCACATTACAACATACGTGAATTGATAATACACAAACAACATTCACTCATATGCACATACACAGAGTAGCCTATGACCCTGTATCAGGGATTAGGAGGAATGCCAGACAGTTGAATAACCCTGAACGACAGTAAAACAAACAAACAAAAATCATCATCATAATAAAAATAACAACAATATTAATATAACAATAACAGTTTAATTCCATTAGAAAATCAATATCAAATCACATTTATTTCCAGCTTGTGGACAGATTTGAATAAAATGAAGAAATAAGTCATGAAGAACCAGAAAGATTGAAATCAAGTGGCATGATATCTTTGGCAAATTTTGTTCTGCAGTAAATACATTCAAATATTAAGACAACACACGACACGCAGAGAAAAACACCAAGATTTTTTTACTACTAGAAAATTCAATAAAAAACATACACATTTCTTAAAGAAGCAGTTCATTCATTTACTCGCTGCAAACATCTGTTGCCTTCATCTTTCTGTCATGTTGGTTATTTCATAATTTGAATATTTTTGCAATGATCACCAGAAAATACTTTTAAACCGGGCATCTCTAACTTTGGTGGATGCTACAGATATGTTATTTATGTCTTTCTTTTTCTTTTTCCTTTTGAATTGAACCGATTGCTGTTATCAAATTCGTCAAAACGTTTCAAACTTTCTTAAAATCTTTAATCTTTACTTCAAAAACTGAGTAAAAAATACTTATGAACCCCTTGGGAAAGAAACTATTAGCAAGTAATTACAGAAGGAGCTTCCGATTGTACACAGAAGGCCACAATAAGGTGATAACCAAGTCCTCTGTTTTTATTTATTTATTTATTTATTTATTAAGTCTGCTTTTCAAATTGGGAAACCTTTAATGTTGATTTGGACGTACCGCTTTTAGAATCAATACATTACCAAATATTCCTGTTTTTGTAAATTGTAAAATTTGGAAAATGAAGTGAAGTCAAACAGCATTTGACTCACATATATTCTAATATTTTGATTTGAACTGATGAAAACAGTGGGACGCTAACAATGAATTGGGGGTTGTTCACTGGATGAATGTGTATCATTTATGACACTCAGCCTTTACTTTGGAAATATTTTAAATATGGAGTCATTTCTAAACCATATTTAGAGAGTAAATTGCTTTGTTTTTAAGTTGTAAGTGGAAGGCAGGAATTTGTTTTGCCACTTTTTTGTGAATGAGAGTGAATGAGAAAAATAGGACTAATCAATTGAACTTGTCTGCCAGGGATCTAAATTATGATTTTATTATGCCTGCTGCTTAGTACGTGATTAAACTGAAATGTGCAAATGAAAACATGGATGCATATATAATTAACTGCTAATATTGTGATATGCCTTTTAAACACTATTTATGAAGTTGGTATATTTCCTATATAAAAATAGGAAATACACCAACTGTAATCTTCTCAGAGAAAATGGAGAGTTTAGGTGATCAACGGCCAACTTGTAGAATTTCTAATCCTGATGGCATTGGAGGAAGGGGGTTAGGAAGATGTGATGAGATTAAAGGTGCACCAGAGAGGCAAATGGAGTTAAATGGTGGTGGGGGTGGAAATAAGAAATTGAAATAAGAGATTTTGCTGGTGCAGCAGGTTTTGATCATGTCAATGGAGAGGTGTGGCATATTCACGACCTGACGAAGGACAAAAGGACTGTGTGTGTACTTCATTTGTATCTCTCTACTTTAATCCAACAGGAACACCCAGAACGTCCATTTAAAAAATATATATATAAATGACAAGACAATCCCTTCACAGTTAATCCAATTTTCATTCTCAGTGCTTAAATGGATAGTTCACCCAAAATCACCCTCATGTTTTTCCAAACCTGTATGCATTTCTTTCTTCAGTGAAACACACAAGATGGCATTTTGAAAAATGTTTTGTCCCTGTTTTTAATGTCCATACAATCAAAGTCAGTGTGGTCCAATGAAACCATTTGGAATGACATTGAGTAAATGATGACAGAAGGTATTAGGATGAACTTTCCCTTTAAGAGAATTGAATATCATGGAGGGAAAAAAAACGCTGTTGGAATATGTGAATTTTGACTAAATCTTTTATTGAATCATATTAAATCTGTTTTTAGATTTCTGTTTTATATTGTAAATAATAGATCAATGTTTTATAATGGATAATTGCATCTAACTTGCTGTTAAATAATAAATAGATTTATATTAGTTTCATATTTCACCTCCACTTTGTTTGCTGGGTCTTAATTAGATTGTAAAATTAGCATGTAAAAAAACGCTGCTAAAATAATGGCTAGTGGCATCTGTTTGTTGATTGGTTGATCAAGCTGTGATCTCGTTACGTCAGGCAGACAATTTTGCAATTTAGTGACGCGTGGTCATTCTGGATGACTCGGTAGAAAAATAAAGGCACTGTCCTTGATTTCAGCTGGTGTACTTCAGGTTCATAATGCCTCTGACTAAAAGTTTAAAAGGTCAAAGTTCACCAGTAGACATTAGTGGTGAACGGCATCAAGGGTTTCTTTAGAGTTGCATAATGTGCAACTTATGGTCTACAAACAAATGTAATCCTATTACTACTTTACAATCCAGAGCAACAACATAAAAACATAAAAACTATCAACTTCTATATATATATATATAGTCATAGGTTTGTCATTTTTTTTCTTATTTCACATCAAAGTTTTGGTGCTTGTGACTCACTACTAAAACTACAGTGTTCTCCTTATCGAATGCTACTCAGCAATGCACAGTGTATTGAAAAAGAAAAGCAAGAAAATCAACTGGGAACACTCATCACAGACAATAGCTAAATAAAGCACACTTTTTGTCTTTTCTCGTCTACTAGAATCTAAAGTTAGATATCAATATATCAGTCAATAATGATATCAAAAGCTCTTGTCATTGTAAGTGATAGATGTACAGGATATCTCAGACAGACAAACAGGAAGGATGTACAGCATGATGTTGCTACATAGAGAGTTTGGTAAGGCCTCCACCTTGGTCTCATGCATTGTCTTGGCGCAGTATGGATGAAGGGAATAATCAAAAACCAATGCCCTCAGAGAGAAAGAGCGTGGACAAAAAAAAAGCCATTTCTGGATAACAGATTTGTGACTTTGTGCTTTTAAGAGTGTCTATTTGCACTACTGTTGAGTATCTTTGGGGAGGCTAAGGATACGATTTGAAGGGACAGACAGTATGACATCACTTCCTGTTAGGGGAAGTAGCATCGCTAATGGTTTTCCCTTTATAAAATGGAGCGACTTTACAAAAGTTTGCCAGCAAGCTCTTTTAATTGCAACTGATTTGTGTTTGGAATGAAACATCGGGGGTTTAAAAAGAGAACCAGCTACGTATTCGACGGCAACACCTTTAGCTAGCAGTAGCATTGTAGCATTTGTCCGCAGTAAACTTTTACACACGATTATATATATTACTCTCCATCATAAATAGCTATAAATCTTACTAATGTACAGTTGAATAAGGGTATTCTGTACATACGTAAATAGTATTTATCTACATAGAGGAAGGAGAGGAGTCTTTAAAATACTGATGCTCTCATTCATGACGACAGTGCTTAGACATTTAAATCATGCTGCTATTTTCCAACATATTACACAATTACTGAATCACAAAACAATCCTATTTTTGCGTAATTCAGTTTATAAGGAGTCCATTATGTCTAAATGGTTCCTAGATTACAACAGAGGGCGCAATAAATCAGTATTCTTGTGCTTACGCATCAGGGCTGATTTCAGCATTTTCCTGTAAAATATCTCCTAAATCTACCGTAATTATGCTACATTTTCGAGTGGAAGCATCCCATGATCAGTAGTGAAATGGGTCTGTCCTTCACGCTGGCTAATTTTAATGTAAATAATGCCAAAATTCCGACCTGAGTTATCTGTCCAACTCTATTAAATCTCCATTCGCTTGATACGTTAGGTTCTCTACGAAACAATTCATGGTTTTAGCAGACGATAAGTCTGCCACAGATTATGGATGCCACATTCACACATTTGATAAAATCAACTCAAATCATGTAGGTCATCATCTCAAGCTGCCACTAGTAGATTGTCTGGTAACAACTCCCAACTCCTGATCATCTCTAAGAACAGACTGCATAGAGATGCAAAGACGATAGGATAAGCAAGGCTTTAATGACAGAAGATAAATCAAAGCAATAACAGATTTAGTGTGAGCTGAGACCACAGGAATACAGGTGAATGGGTGTATACTTTCCACTAATCAACAGAAATTAGAAACATCAGCTGAAGCTACTGATTGGACCATTGATTGTAACTGGCAGGAAAACATTGTCACCTCTTCTTTCTTTCTCCTTCCTGCTCCTCCTTCATTGCTTTTCTTCCATATGTAGACAGTCTTGTGTGGCTGCTATCAATCCGTTCTCTCGCTCCTCTTTCTTTTCGTTTCGCCCACTCCTCCACCATTCCTCCTCTCCTCTGTCCGGCTGGTCAGTGGCGGTCATAGGCAGTGGCAGTTGCTGTGGCAGCCGTTCCTGCTCCCCGTGTGGCTGCGCTATAATAGTATGGAGATCCTACAAGGAATATGAAAAAACAGCTCAAATGGGAGGAGTTCTAAAGGATGTCGGGGCCGGGGCCCATGTGTCAACAAACTAGGCCCCTCAGGGACCCTTTAAATTCATTATCAACCACTAATTTAAATTAATCCGGGTTTTAAAAGTCAGTTTAGATTACCATTTAAAACACCACCTACTCATTTTAAAATAGAAGAAAACTAATTTGTACACTACTGTTTAAAAGTTTTTTTTAAAAGAAGTCTCTTAGGGCTCATCAAGACTGTATATATTTGATCAAAAATACAATAAAACAGTAATGCTGTGAATTATTATTATTATTATTATTTTCTTTTTAATATATTTTTTTAAAATGTAATTTATTCCTGTAATGGCAGCAGCCAATAAATTCAGTGACACATGATCCTTCAGAAATCTTTCTAATATGCTGATTTGATGGTCAAAAAACAGTTGTTGTTATTATTATTATTATCATCATCATGTGCTGTTTAATATTTTTGTGGAAACTGATACATTTTTCTCAAGATTCTTTGATGAATACAAGTTATTTAAAAAAAAATTATTTGAAATAGAAATCTTTTGTAACATTATAAATGCCTTTTTGATGTCACTCTTGATAAAAGCATTAATTTCTAAGCATTAAAAAAAACTTGACTCCAAACTTTAATGGTAGTATAATGGTATTATGTGAATCGTGTCATGTTATATATATTATTTTAAACCACATAAACTTATATTTATTTTATAACCACCCCCTCCACTTAAAATGGTCTTGAACTGCTGTTGATCTCAAATCACATTAAGATAAATGCTAAATAAGAAGCAAAGTATCCATTACCAAGAAAAAATATGATCACAGGATGATGGATGTACAGCCCAGTGTAGTTTTTATTTATCAAGTCCCCCACAATCATGTCACCCTTCCTCTTATTTGAAATGACACCACCATCATCAGCTCAGTTTCTGCTGGGAAAAGACCATTTCTGCTCTATAAGACACATGATCCATCTTGATCAGTCTGTGTTGGCATTAAGTGCAGATGGACCCCTCAAAGATGAAATGTCTTTAGTATCATAGTTAGTTTTAGCAGGAAGTATTTTTCTTTATTACACAGAGACAGTGGGCATGAGCGAGGGGTATAACAGAGTAGAGGGACAGCTGTGCTGCTTAGTCTTTGTTGCCAGAGTTAAAGAGTTTGAAATTGTGAGAAATGTGGTGGATGGGTGTGTTTGTCTTGACTTAAAAAAAAAAAAAGATTATGTGAGTGTGATTAAGTAGCTTTTATGTTGCTGTAAAAACAGGGTTTGAGAGTGTGAAGTATATCAAGATGTCACTGATTTGAGTGAAAAATCATTGCGGATAATTTTGGCAATGTTCACTCAAAATCTGAGATGAATAAGCTCAGATCAATGAGACCTACGACCATTCAATTCCATAAAGAAATACAAAACCTGTGCTAATTGAAAATAAAAACAATTTGACACTGAATCCAATATTTGGTAATTATATAGCATAATGAAAAATTAAGCACAGGTGGAATAAGTTGGCAAAGAAATTCCAAGAAAATACAAAAATGATCAAACTGTGTGAGCAAAGTCAATAGTTTTTAGCCGAATATGAAAACATTAACTATCATTTTCAGCATTACTGTCTCACAGCTATGTTGGAAGCATTAAGGTAGAGAAATTTCAATAGCACTTATGCTTTGAACTTCATTTTTTTTTGGTGAACCATGTTATGTTAAACTAAATCAGGTTAACACTCTGAGTCAACAATTAATTGTATGTAGGTAAATATTATTTACTACTATTATGACTTGTATTATGAAAATGATTACATTTTAAAAGCATTATACATTCATTTTTAAATCCTAAAAGATTCTGAATCTACAGTAGAAACGTTTTAATCCATATATATATATATATATATATATATATATATATATATATATATAGTCAAGCCCTAATAGTGCACTTCACACAACACTGTCAAATGTCTGTCAAATCAGGGTCTCCTTCTTGACACACAAAGCAAAAACTCATGAAATCTCCAAGGAAACCCTTCTCCATTGGGAACGTTAAGGTCAGCTCTGTGGCTCTCTCTTACACACATATAACTGTTTTTAAGTCAATGCCCCTTCACCTTGCTTTTGACTGGTGTGTCAGTCTGAGGTTTTGCTGATCAGGGCAGGTTCTTCTGAACCGCTCATTCTGTGCACCATACATACATACACATATGGCAAGCTAACCCGACAGTGTTCCAAACATCAAACCACTCACACATCTCCCTCTGATAGCATGGGTGTTATGTACCTGTAGGTTGTGGGGTTTGGCCAGGGAATAGACCCGATGAAGCTGCTCTCTCCGAGCCCAGTAAAGAACCGTACTCCTGCTGGAACACTGCAAAGGGCACACACATACAACAACTTACATCAGTAAGTTTATAGTTCAAAGCAAATTAGTCTACTTTAGAAATGTGTATTAATCTAAAAGAAATCTCTAAATTGGTGCATTTATTTTCTTCTTAAAGGAGTAGTTCACACAGAAATTCTGTTATTTACTCCACGTGTAACCATGTTTTTTTCCATGTTTTCCAACAATTGTGGTTATTTTTATCGTCATTATTCGCATACCCCACAACATAAATGATGAACTCACATATTAGGCATGTTACTTGCCACTGTCCACTTACATCAAAAGTTAATGTGTGAAGGGACGCTTGAATTGAAACACCTCTGATTGGCCATTGCATTCAAGAAATCAACAGATGTGTCTGTGATTGGCTACATCGCTCAATGCTACAAAAACACGTAAATAGAAACCTTTGAAGTGCAAACACAAATACGTACTGGTGTGTTTGCCAAATCTGTTTTTCCGATATCCTGTTTTTATGGCCTCAACTAAGGGTGCTCTTGCCTTCATTTGAGGGTGCTTAGCATCCTCTAGAACCCGCATAGAACCAGGTCTGGTTCAGAATAATGTCATGGAGTTCATTCATGAAGTTGGCATGTACGTCCAAGCACATCCGAGCTGTAATAACGTGATTTAGGAGTTTACATGGCTGTAAAAATTACATACGCCACATATTTTATATGATTATGCTTGCTACGATTATGAGCTTAATCACATTAATTTGATCAAAGTATTGTTTACATGAGGTAAAGTTTAATCGCAATACTGCCAAAATCCCATTATTGCTGCATTATGAGGGTGCATGTAAACACACTCAGTGTTGTGTTGTGCTGCTTTAAAAATTTTTGAAAACCTGGATATAGTTTTTTTGGATTCTTTGTTAAATAAAATGTTCGGCATTTATTTAAAAAAGAAATCTTTTGTAACATTATAAATGTCTTTAGTATCCTTTTGATCAATTTAATGCATCCTTGCTGAATAATTACTTTCCTTCAATTACTTTCAATTACTAGTTACTTTTTTGAATGGTCCAGTAAATATAAGCTGTACAAAAGCCAACCTGATCATGACGAAAACGTACCTGTGGGAAATTTTTTGCAAGATGTGAAATATGTATCAATAAGTACATATCACTGCAGTTTCCAACAGAAATTAATACTAGAGGCGGTAAAACATTGAGCATTGTAATCGTTTTCATACACAGTTTTGATTAGAGCTCCATATGTTTTGCTTTCTGGACATAATAAGCTTGCTGGTTAACTCAGCTCTCACGGAATTGGACTTAGGACGCAGAAACATTTTGAAACATCAAAAACATGACTCGTGATGAAAGAGCTGAAAGACGAGAGATCGAAAATCAAGCTAAAATGGTATACTTGCAATTGCATTTTTACGTCACATTCGCTTTTGTTCATACTATCAGGTAGGTTTAGGTGTAGTGCAGATGGTAAGTTATTTTAAAACATCATGGAGTATATTACAGTTATAGTGCCACTCAACGGACATTTCAAGTCAGAACTGCGGTGACATACAAAACCAACATAAAATGTACCATATATACGTTCATCTGTTCCGGAGAAAAAAAACAAACACTCTTTTAGCGCCACTCAGTGGACATTTCACATCAAATATGTCATGAAACGTACATGGCCGTACGTATTTCGCATATTGCCAAAAAGTTCCCACAGGTACGGTTTTGTCATGAGATCAGGTTGCTAAAATCTTTGCGTGAGTAATTTCCCCCTTCACTGAAACCCTGAAATTGAATTTATGTACATTGGTTCTTGCATGAGTCGTAAATAGTCATGGTGCCAGTTCAATGGAATATAAAACTGCAGATGAGGACAAATTGTTTTAATTGCATTAAAAGTTTAACTGTGAGATATAAAATTGTAACTGTTACATATGAAGAGATGAAAAGTTGCAATTAAGATAAATAGAGGGAGATAAACAGTTACATTGTGAGATATAAAATCACAATTGGGAGGCAAAGTCACAATGAACTTTTTGTTGTTGTTCTGATGCAGAAATTAGCATCAAAATGATGTTGAGTAAATACAGTGCCCTCGACTAATATTGGCACCCTTGGTAAATATGAGCAAAGGTGGCTGTGAAAATAAATCTGCATTGTTTATCCTTTTGATCTTTCATTAAAAAAAAATCACAAAATTCTAACCTATCACTGAAGTAAAACAATTGAAAGTGGGGAGAAAATCTCATGATAAAATAAATGTTTTTCTCCAATGCATGTTGGCCACAATTATTGGCACCCCTGGAAATTCTTATGTGTAAAATATGTCTGAAGTATATTCCCATTCATATTAAAAAATTTTTAGCATACCAGGGAGACTAGGAGCATGAAATTGTCCAGCTATGACTTCCTGTTCCAAAGGATTATAAATATAAAGAAAACTAAGACCAAATTCCCTTAATCATCCATCACAAGGAGTAAAACCAAACAATAAAGTTCTGATGTGCAGAACAAGATTGTTGAGCTTCACAAAATCGAAAGTTGAAAGTTGACAAAAGCTAAAGCATTGAAAATCCACATTTCCACCATCAGGGCAATAATTAAGAAGTTCCAATCAACTAAAGATGTTACAAATCTGCCTGGAAGAGGACATGTGTCTATATCGTCCTAATGCATGGTGAGGAGGAGAGTTTGAGTGGCCAAAGACTCTCCAAGGATCACAGCTGGAGAACTGCAGAGATTAGTTGAGTCTTGGAGTCAGAAAGCCTAAAAAAAAAAATATTAAACAGCCCCTACATCACCACATGTTGTTCAGGAGGGTTTCAAGAAAAATTATCCTCGCTCATCCAAAAACAAAATTCAGCATATTCAGTTGTCAGACACGACTGGAACTTCAAATGACACTGGCTTCTATGGTCAGATGAAACTAAAAAAAGAGCTTTTTGGCAGCAAACCCACCAGATGGGTTTAGTACAAACAGGGATAAAAAGTACCCCATGCCCACGGTTAAATATACTGCTGGATCTTTAATGTTGTTGGCTTGTCTTTCTGCCAGAGGTCCTGGACATCTTGTTCAGATACATGGCATCATGGATTCTCTCAAATACCTACAGATAAAAAAATCTAAAGATGTCTACCTCTGTTAGAAATCTTATAATGGGCTGTGGTTGGATCAGGACAATAATCCAAAACAAACATCAAAATCAATACAAAAACGGGTCACTGAGCACAAAATGAAGCTTTTGCCATGGCTGTCCCAGTTCTCTGACCTGAACCCAATAGAAAATGAGTGAGGTGAACTAAAGAGGAGAAGCACCAACATGGAGCTGTGAATCTGAAGGATCTGGAGAGATTCTGCATGAAGGAATGGTCTCTAAACTCTTATCAGGTGTTCTCCAAACTCTTCAGGCATTACAGGAGAAAACTCAGGGCTGCTATCTTGGGAAAAGGACGTTGCAATAATTGGGTGCCAATAATTGTGGTCAATATGATCTAGAGAAAGCATTTATTTCACAATGAGATTTTCCCCCCACTTTCAATTGTTTTACTTCAACGATAGGTTAGAATTTTGTGAATTTTTTGAATGAAAGATCAAAAAGATAAACAATGCAGATTTATTTTCTCAGCCACCTTTGCTCATATTTACCAAGGGTGCCAATATTAGTGGAGGGCACTGTAATAACAATTTTCGTTTTGGTTGAATTGTTCCTTTTAAGGCAAGTTATTATAAATACATTTAATATAATATAATAATATTTAAAAGCATTAAGAGCTTTTACCTAGTAGACTGGGGTTTGCAAATCTCCAAGATTCATTGTATGTTGAATACTGTGGATGGGAATAAGGACTGCCAGAGAAATCTCCTCCTAAAATTCAAGAAAAGACAATAGAAATGTTAGATATGCATGTACAATTGCTCTAACTTTTCCATGTGAAAGTACATCCTATACTGCGTACGTAGTGTGAATGAGCTTAAAAGGTCCAATTGGCGAGGTGGAAGTGTCGATTTGTGACAGTTTTTCTCCTCCATTGCTTCAGTGTAGTTTTCCCCTTATCTCCCTCTTTCTTTCTCTCCCTCTTTTCCCTCGTTCTCCCTTTCCCCGGGGAACACTTTCCCTTTGCTGGCTGTCACAAAATCAGAGGCCCCAGCTCTCTCTCTCTCTCTCTCTTTCCCTCCATCTCTCGCTCTGTCGGTTCTGCCTGGCTGGTTTTGTGCCCCCCTCCCCTGTGTGTCAGCCCCCCTGCTGAAAGAGAGAAAGCAACAGAACGGAGGAAAAGGAGAGGAGAAATAAGCGATACACTGTGGGATAAAGTGGAGGAAGAGGATCGAGGAGATACAGGGAAAAATGAAAAAGCACTGCTAATCAATTTTCCATAAAAATGAAAGTGAAATATATAAATCTATCATATCTGAGAGCTGTTTTGAGGCATTTGAAGCAGTTCAACCTATAAATATGATCTTTCTTTGTACTTTGATATCATTAAAATAGAATAAAATGAATGTACTCAAAGGAACTGTTTTATTACAAGCTGTTTAAAATGCTGAGTTTTTATGTCTTTATTCTGAGGTATGATAAGTAAATGATGACAACATTTTCATTTTGTGTTTAAATCTTTAAAGCACATTTCAAGATAACTGAGAGAACAAGTTTTCATAATTTTAAATTTATTACACCTAAGCACAACTGAAGTCAACTTAATTTGAAAACTTTTATGTAAAGCAACAGCACAATATATATTGTTCCTATAGGTTAATCGTATCTCACTTAAGACAATGTAAGTATTGTTTGTACTGATTGTATTGATTGTTTGTACAGAGAATGAAGGAAAAAGGCAATGAAATGGAAAAAGTGAAGAATTCTCAGCAAGCAACAAATGTCATCACAAAACTGTTACAAAAAACATGGTTTCCAAGTTTCTAGCAATATTTAGACTATAATTAGTTCACACTAAAAACACAAAATGAGCAATCAGAGAATACAGAATATGATATATAAACTGCAGAGTGGAACCAATTTTGGACCAATGGGACATTATTGTGTTTTTTTAATGAATTAATACTTTTTTGACAGTTTAATGTATTAATGCAGAGTAAGTGACAGTATAGAAATATTTAAATTTTTAAAAAAGACAGTTCCACAAAAATATTAAGCAGTACAACTGTTTTCAACAAGAAATGTTATTTGTACACCATATCAGCCCTAATTTCTGAAGGATCATGTGAGACTGGAGTAATGGCTGCTGAAAATTCAACTCTGCCATCACAAGGATAAATTATATTTTAAAATAAATTTAGTCAGAAAATGTTATTTAAAACTGTAATAATATTTCTCAACATCACTACTTTTACTGTATTTTTGATCAAATAATTGAGCATAAGAGTCTTTCAAAAAAAAACGTCCTAACCCAAACCATTTGAACAATAATGCAGCTTTGTCACTTTTAGCTTTGTGTTGTCCAATTAAGACTTAACTTTATATTTTATGTCATTTTATATTACTTCATATACAGTATATAATTATATAGAAAATGAGATTTGCGTACATTAAAAGTATGCATACTGTATATCCTATAAAAGAATTTGGGTACATGAACACGACATGATTCATGAGAATATTGCTGTCAAAGGAAAGCTTTAAATGTTCATCTTAATATTTCATGCTGAATTTATTAAATTCCAATGTGTCTTCATGAACACAGAAAAAAAAGCAGAATAGTAGAAGGTAAATGAAGTAGGATAATCTAAAGTGAATATCTGAAGCTTTGTTCCTACCCTTAACCTTCAGCATGCTTTTAGATGGGATCGTTGGCATGGTTACCTCCCCTCCGTCAACTCTGCGCCACAGCGACTATCGCATGTCAGGTTGTTTAGGGAAGATGCTGGTGAAAGTGCAGGGGATGACTTATGGATGGAGAAGAAAAGAGGGATGGGGTCTCCCCAGCGAGAGAGATGGGTTGCAAGGTCATAAATGCTTGTCAGAATTGGGGGAAACATGGGGGATTCAGTCGAAGGGAAATACAAGACAAGGTTACGGATCTTGCTCTGAAGAGAGGGGACCCGACAAGACCCTACGAGTCACTGTGGCAACCAGGGAGAGCATCGACAGAGACACCAGCATGATAGACTGGAGACACGACAAGAGACATGTTGTTGCTGTTGTTGTTGTTTTGGCTTGGGCTTGTTTTGCTGTGTTCAGGGAGTTGATACAAGGGTTGGTGAACAGTCCTTCATCCCACAATTCTTGCTTTTTTATACCACTCTATTTGTCTTGTCACACTAGAGTTTCCACTTGTATCCACTTGTGTTACCTTGCACTCGATACTGAAGCTAAGCCTTTTTTCATCATAGTTATAATTTCGCTAGTTGGTAAGCCACATTTAACAAGAGTAGTTGATAAAGAATCTTTAAAAACAGGGTCCAATGTAGTGTTAATATAAAGTTTTTTATATAGATTTTTCATAGGTGTTTTAAATATTTTAAACCACACATTACATTGTGTGGTATTTTAGGGTTAAAGGAAATGTCTGTAAACTTTATTACCAGTACATTTTCCATTTTTCTATGTTTTTGTCTTACAGTGTACAGTAGTGTTTTTACATTCTCTCATTTTTTGGGATGGGAGTTATTTTGTAATTTAGGGATGCCCCATTAAAACACCAATATCCACTGATAACCAGATTGTGGATCCATATACTGTATATTCTACTTTTTGTGTATTGTGAATCATCTTGTGCATCATTTTGCAGTGACCCTAAATAATATGACATTAACCAAACCAGAAATATAATTCATAACTGTTAAATGTGACCAACAAGCAAAAAAAGCAGGTAGCCCTTAACCAGGGTTGCCAGGTTTGTGTAACAAAACTAGTTCAATGACCCTATCCCAAATATCAAAACTCAAAATATGCGACTCCCATACCTAAAAACCTAAAACACATATTTAGCAGTCACTGTTACGGTTTATACACAATTTCAACTGGAAAATCACTACTGTAGTAATCATAAACACACTCTGTTTTCTTAAAGGAGCTCACAGGAACTCAAAGGCTCCCTACTGAGGCTTATTGGTAGAATATATTTTTGGACGATATTTTGGTTAGAATATAAAACTGGTGAAATATATAAGGAATAATTGATGACGGGCCATTGATATATTATGACGCAAAGCGAATTGGCCTTTACACCTCGGGTGTGCATTGTTTTCTAATAATTCAATGGACCGGAGTCAATTATTCTATTATTATTATTATTATTATAATTATACTATGGTTACCACACCTCAAAACATTGTTCAGATGAAGTATTTCAAGACATTCGTCTGTTTTTTGTTCAGCAGCAGCAGCATCTCTACTAATAGCGAAACTGTAAGTTGATCTGCTTCATGAACAGCGTCGTTATTACCTCGCTAGTGAGAAATGTCATGTAGCTTTTAAGTTGCTAAACTATTTTACTGAAAAAATCATCAGAGTAGCATTAACAACACGTTTCTGTGATAGCGTATGTGCTTTCTGTACATAATAAAACGTAATTTTGTGGCAAAACCATAGAAATAATCTGTCTTTTTTATCCTATTGTTTAATATATTTATTTGCTTGGTCAGTGTCATTGTAGGTTTCAGTTATTTTGCTGTTTTAGGCTGTAAGGACCTTTGATAAATGACTGAAATCATCTGGCGAAGTGATACAGATATAACCTGCCTACTTTAGCTGTGTGTTTCCCTGAAAATAATTGCACACATTCAACCTCCCCATAGTATAATTCAATACAGCTATTTTAGTCAAATATAATTAATGGAATATGTAAAACTTTTAACCCACAAGGGGGGCAGGGGTAAAAGTAGCCCAATTCAGCGGGAAAATGCAGACTTTGTAACCCTACCCTTAACTGTAAAAATAAATAAATAAATAAAACTTTATAACTACTTTTATTTTTATAACAAATAGGTAAGTGTTTTTCAGTTAATTTCAAAATTTCAAATGATGTTTGATCAAGAAAAAATTAATCAGGTGGTTTTATTTAAAGTCACGTATGTATCTAGGTGAACAGTGTTCAAAGCCATTTACATGCTATTGTGTTTGTGAATATGAATATCCTAGTGAGAGAATTCATGTGTATTTTTGTGATTCTGAAGTGGCCTGTGGATTAAAAAATAGCTAAAAGAAAGGAGGCCAAGGGAGTCTGCAGGAGAATGAATGAATTAGTCAAGGGTCAGTGATGATTCTCATTAAAAACAAATTACTGATGTTGAGAAGGGACAGCTGTGTGACTGGGGTCTAATAGTCCAGCCATTCCTGCTGAAGACTCAAAGCCAGTCCACCCGCCCAACACTCTGCCAACCACCCAACACCCCCCACCCTTCCCCATCCCATAACCCCCTGGGAGTGCTGTCAACCTGGCAGATGGGGGGAGACAGGAAGTGGCAAAGACAAGACCCCCTCCCACTGGGACCTCAACTGAAATAAAGCAGAGGTGAAAAGGGGGTTTTGGGAGAGTGACTACAGCAGGACGAGCGGGAGAGGGTGAGAGAGAAAGAATGAGGGTGGCACATGTATGAAAATTAGCCTATCCATTATTTTCAGCGTCACTCCCTTCTTCTGAAATATGCCAAAGAAATATCCAAAGAACTCAACCTAGTATGATGGGAACTTAAAAAGGCTATGTCTGTGTATGTGGAGTTAAAAATTGATTGACAGGCATGTATGCAAGTGAAACTCACCAGGTACCATCCCTGTGAGGGAGGGTGTGGAGTAACTACCCTGCCCAGTTGGAGGAACATGAGGAGGGTAACCAGGGAGCGTGGTGCTGGCCAGGTCGCGACCTGTAAAGATAAAAAGAGCATTTCTAGCATGAATAGAATCAACTCCATAAGGAAGAGTTTATTGATCTGACTTCTCAGTGACTCATTCCAATCACCACAACCCCTTATGAAGCAATTTCATCTATAATTGTTCAGTAAACTAGGCTTTAACCTTTTTTATCTGCTTGTTAAGTTGTGACAATGTTTGAGGGTCCAAACCTTTACTCCAAGACCTCAACAGCTGTTTATGAAAACTATTCATTTATAGCACCCATTTAAACTATGCTTTTATAAAAAAAAATCACAGTGAATACTACAGTGTCTCAAACACCAACCTGATCTCACAGCATTTCGTACATATTTTACAAGGGGGCTAATTTGTACGAATTCGTACGACTTGGCTTGTACAAATTTGTACGTTTTGTGAAAAAACGTACGTATATTTTATGAGGTAGCAAATTCGTAGGAACTCCTACGAATGACTGCCCCTAAACCAACCACTCACAGAAAACATACAAAATTGTACGAGTGAGGTCACACGAATTCGTAAGAATTTTTTAATAAATAATCACTGTCTGGCCAGCTAAGATTTTGCTATGGAGATAAAGGTTAGGATCATTTTTGATTTGTACTACGGCACTGTGAGTGTATACTAGCACCATTTGATGTTGGTTTTTGGGATCTAATATAGTGTTTGGATCCAGAAACAGTGGCATGTGACATCAGATTTTACAACCAGGTTAAAACTGAAAAATATCCTATTGTGATGTAAACACATAAGTGTGTCCTGAGTTTCTCTATGAAAATAAATAAAACACTGGCAAATAATAAAGGATAGATTTGATTCAGCTGATAATCAGACTCACAGCACAAGTGTGATATTGCTTTTATACAACAGTTTAATAAACAAGAAATATTTACATTTTAGATCCAGTATTACCATCTACTTTGTGTATTATATGAAAAAGTTACAAACGAAGCCAAAATAGAATTGACCATTGTTCATCTCCAAGCAATATGCATTAATGCCGTTCCTGAATGAACTGAGTTTTTCAATAAATTGGTAGAATGAAGGATTCAATGACTCACTCTTAAAAACAGTTTTTTTCCTTTATAAATCAGTGGTTTAAATGAATTCTTTATAATACATGATTTAATGAATCATTTATAAAGTGATTCACTTGTTGCCAGCTATTGGCGTATCAATGTAATCTGCAGAACACTTAAAAATCCTTACCACCAGGGGCATCGCTAGACTTTTAATGAAATACAGCTGTGTACCTGTACACTATTAATGATACATACAAATATTTCTAATATCACCGACTGACAATGACAATATTTCAGCATTCATGGCATGTGTGTTTTCTATCAGTTGTTTAGAATCAGAACTGGCAATTTGTGAATAAATCATTGCAAATGAGTACAGTTTCCAAGAAAAGTAACCCAGCTAATGATTTTTTTATTTTATTTTTTGGTTCCCAGAACGTTCTGAGAATCTTAATTTCTAGTTTTGATAGCCATTATTCAATAGTTTTTTTTTTAATTATGCATACATTTATGACCTTTACTAAAACATTTTCAATTAAAGACTATTGTAATTTAAAAGCTGATACAGACAGAGTTCACATTGCAAAGTGAACGAAGCATGGATCTATGCTGTAGCTTATTAAATCAGATAAGTGACATCTTATGAGCTTGGTAAACTAGGGACATCCTGTTTAACCATCCCGATTAATACAGCCATCTCACTTTATGTCAGATCACAAATCTGCCTTTGCCCCAGTAATAGGGCCTCTGGTATAATTATGAGCTGATGTATGACAGGATCTGGTTGTCTCTACTGTTAGTGTATAACATGCCCCTGTCTCCCTCAGGCCTGATTCACTAAAGAAAGAGGGATATTCAGAGGAACGAAAAAGAAAATCAGGTCAGTGAAACTAAAAATTAGCTCTTTAGGCACAGGTAACTGACCAGCATGTGACAACAGTCAGTACCTTATAAATTGTCAATTAGAGTTCATTAAAAACAAACAAGGATGGATTAATAATAATATTAATGAGAAATTTAACTTGTCCATTTCACAATGATCACTGGGCAGTTTCTAAATTCAATTCTCTCTTGATTTATCTCTCTCCTCTCTCTCTGCTGTATGGATGTATAACTGTATTAGGCTACATGACATGGCTGTCAGAGTGAATCATCTCTCAGTCTGCACATGGTGC
This sequence comes from Tor tambroides, assembly GCA_021397915.2. Taxonomy (NCBI): domain Eukaryota; kingdom Metazoa; phylum Chordata; class Actinopteri; order Cypriniformes; family Cyprinidae; genus Tor; species Tor tambroides. The sequence goes on from JAFVLL020010290.1 coordinate 33,411, forward strand.
TGATCTGTAGACTGCAGCCCATTCATCATAATAAACACCGTCACCCTCAGTTCATCCATCCCCTTCAACACAGCCACCGTTTAAGCCTCCGTAGGGCCTATGAGGGGGAGGGGGGAAAGGAGGAAAACTGAATACTTTATCAGAGATTAAAAAGAGTGATAGAGAAGACGAGAGAAGGTATAAGAGACAGGGGCAAGTTGAAGAATAACTCAGGGATGGAGGAAGAAGTGTGTTAAGATTGGAAGAGGGGAAAAGTGTGGAAAGGGAAATTTACCAATGAGTTGTTGCTACTGTATGACCTTTGGATAAACACATTATTCAGCAGTTGCAGATTCTATGTTTGTAGGTATAAAGCAAATGAGATGCGAATGGTCATAGCTCACATATCAGTCAAGAAGACTCATAAATATATTATAGTAAGTACATGACATTTCTCACAAGCGAAGCGAGGTAACAACGGCACTGTTCGTGAAAAAAATGAACTTAAAGTTTCACTAGTAGGGACGCTGCTGCCGAACACTTTTGAGAGACAGACTCAGAGAGGCAGGCTAATTCACACACACTCAATCTCTCTCTCTCTCTCTCTCTCTCTCTCTCTCTCTCTCTCTCATAACTTAGTTATTAGCTGCATTTGTCTGTTATCAACGGCTCAAGCCTTAGGCTTATATTGTTAGAAAAGATTTCTATTTTGAATAAATGCTGTTCCTTTTAACTTTTTATTCATCAGAGAATCAAAGAAAAAAGTATCACAGGTTCCAAAAATATATTAAGCAGCACAACAGTTTCAACACCGATAATAAATCAGCATATGAGAATGATTTCTGAAGTATCATGTGACACTGAAGACTGGAGTAATGGCTGATGATAATTCAGTGCTGCATCACAGAAATAAATTATATTTTAAAATATATTAAAATAGGAAATGCTGTCACAAGCATTGGGGCAAGTTTTCTTACTATTAACAACCAAACTTACCATTAACAACCAAATAAATTAACAACTTTTCAGTAATATGTTAGCAATGAACATGCACGAAGCAGCAAAAATGTCAAAAGTAACATACCAGAATATTTGTAATTAATGCATGTTTAGCGGTTAAAACATATGTGACCACTTGCCCCACTGCAAATGTACCTTGCCCGGACCTGACGCAGTTACACACACAGTCTCACTCTCTCTGTTCTGCTGGTTGCCATGTTAGGGAGTTGTCCATGTTAGGTGACAGGAAGACATTAGTGAAGACTGGATACTAATCCACTCTGGGTCAGTGGACAGGGCAACAGCGAGGGACAGAGAGAGATGGGCTCTTCAGAGAAAGAACAGACAAGGCCTAGTCCTCTGAGAGATGTTGTCAGAAAAGAGAAGAATGAAAGAGCGTGGATAGGAAAAGATTTTCTTGCTCAAAAAAGAGATAAAATCATTGGGAAAAAATGGTATATGTGTAGTAGAGGGGGCTACTTGTGTCACTTCTCAATCTCATTTCCTTTTCTATAAATTATAAAAGAGAGATAAAAATAGCAAAAATAAAAAAAAGTTTTTTTCTTTCTCTTTATATTTGTTGATATATATGATTTTTGTATTTCATGTATAAATGTCTTTGCATGAATGTATCATTTGTAAACTGATAAAAAATTGTTAGTTATAATAAATGTAAATATAAAATGTTAATTTGTGCCAATAGGGGGCGCCATTATGCAAACAAGAGGTAACCGTTCCATAGTCTTTTCACATGGTCCATTATGAGACAAGCTCTATTTGTTATTCATTCTGGCTTTTTCTCCTTCCACACACACACACACACACACACACACACACACACACACACATGTGCACGCATAAACACACACACAGTCTAGACGTACAGGTTTCGCTCTACCTTGTCAGATGGTCCACAAATCCCAATTCCATGATTCCCTCGTTAGGGCTCCTGTCCAAGCAGCTCTTAATTAGCGCTCCCTTACTCCCAAATGGAGTGAGCCAGTAAGGGAGAGAACGAGACGTGTATATAGTAATTACAGGTCTCCATCCACTCCCTCTGTCCCTTAGGATATAGAGTGTGAATCTGAATCACTGAGCACTGTTTAACAGGTCTGATAACACTCTCATCTCACCTCTGAGCTGCCCACAGCAAGCTGTTCCACAATCAGGTGGTTCTAATTCATGTTTAACACAGCTACAACATATAACAGCTATATCTCAGATTAGCCTTAGCAAGACAAAAGTGTCTGCTGTTTAATTCCAGTTCTACCATAGTAATTTGCATTTCTGTTTTTTTTTTGAATAATTTAAACCTTAATTCTGCTTCTTTTTTTGCATTCTTCATGCTTTTTTATCTACTGAACAAAGCTTGTTTCTGTCACAGAATAAAAAATAAAAAAGGTAATTGTGACTTTTTATCTCACAATTCTAACTTTTCTCAGAAGTCTGAATTTACATGTTGCAATTCGTTTTTTTGTGTGTGTTTTTTTTTTTTTTTAAATAAAAAGGTAATTTTCTTATTTTACTCTTTTTTTTTTTTTTACAATATTTTCTCTCACAGTTTGGGTCCCTTGGATAAAACTGAATTGATTTTTTTTCAACATATAGGTAATTTGCTTACCAGACACAAGTGGATATGATTGAGGTCCTGCAACAGTGGAACCCAGTTCTGCTCCCGTCTGACTGGCCAAGCTGTTCTTCATCTCCTCCAGTCCGCCAGCCAAAGACGCCATCGCCGAGTAATCAGATGTCTACGGAGAGAGATTTCATTAGATGGCTACAATGGAAGAAAATCAACTTCATGAAACTACTTTGTATGTTAACCCTCATCTTTGTGTTTGTGAATGGCACGCAGGTACGCAGACAACACTAATGAGTAGTGGTGGCGCAGATCCAGGTGATGTACGTGGCCGACCTCAGACTGACCCCGCTTGTGTGCTTTCATGACCAATTACTTACAATGATCTCTGTCCCACCCCACGCCCACAGTGATTCATCTCCATTGGCGGTAATGGGGTTTGTCACTCAGGTGTGGATGTGGTATGATGGCAGAGTTTGGGAAGTGGATATCGCTTCTGTTTTAGTCCAGGAGGAGGTTATTAATAACCCTGATTAGGAGTGAACTAAACCTCAACAAAATCCTGATGGTACACCTGCCCCTGCTGTTACCGTACAGTTACGTCATTACAAGCTATTCCATCCACTTTAACATTCCTGTAAATAAATGTTAAGCTGCAAGCTTGTGCTCTTTTACTGGGGATACTAATCCTCTCTGTCCACTCAGAACGGGTTCCACTAAAAATAAAATAAAATACTAGAACCACATCATTTTATTTCAGGAAGAGTTTTGTGGATTTTAGTCCATGTCTGTCTGTCTATATTTGTACTCCTAAAAGTTACACATTTAGAATTTGCAGTCACTTACTCATTGAATCAGTCAAAGTGATTACTGAACCACAATTCATTGCATATCCAACTTAAACCAAGCACATGTTCAGCTTTTAAATCTGCGTAATCACTGACATTCTGTATTTAAAGATACGAAAGATACTCTCAGACTCACTGATTTTTGTTATAATAAACTGTATTTAAATATAAAACAAAAAAAAAATTTAAAGACTCAATGAAATCAAAATTGCAGGGGCCACCTATATGCTAATGCAGAAGTTTTCAAACTGATGTATGGTGACAGACCAAAAGCCCATTAAAAAAAATAAATAAATAATAAAAAAGAAAAAATTAAAAAGGTAACATTTACATAATCTGACATTATTAATATTTCATTCAGCTTTTTAAAGACTGTTGCCTTTAGTATGCATAAAAGTGTAAAAAAAAAGTACAAAAGTACACTTAACACTATTATCTATTGATAATTGAATAGTTTCCTTTGGTGTTTTAGTGTATATGAGAATTATTTTTTTACTGTCCTGCTCAAATAGCAAATATACCGTTCAAAAGGTTGTAGTCATTTTTTTTACTTTCTTGAGCACCAAATCAGAATATTAGAATGATTTCTGAAGAATTAATGATGTAATAATCTATCTATTTAGTTACTTAGTTGTTTCATGCACACGTACCATTTCAACTCCAAGAACACTGAATTATTTATTTATTTGTTTGTTTGTATGTAGTTAGCCCAGATTATTGAGAGAGGGAGTTTCGTCTAAAGTACTAAAAGAATTGTTGATAAAACTGCAATTCTAGATACTAGAATTACAACTAAAAAAAAACAACTTTTAAATCCCTATCTAATACACAGGGTAAGCAGGGTGTTTGTTAGTGTTTGTGTGTGAATGTATGTGTATCCCAGTGACCCCTTAAACACCTCAGTGCTCATCACCACAGCGAAGGCAGTAGACTGTGACCTTACCAATCACAGCTCACACCGTCCACTTCCTCTCTCTCTCTCTCTCTCCATCCCTGACTCCTTTCCACTGTCTGTTTCTCTGTTTCAGTCATTCAGTCTGAGATAGGTATTTCCTCTCTATTTATGCAGCTCGCACCCGCCCCCTCATCATGTGTGTATGTAGATGGGGAGGTTAGCGCTAGTAATTGGGGATTATGAAGTTTGGCCCTGCTTCTGACAGCAGCCTAGTGAAGATGGATGATTCTCATTTTAGCCTGTAAATGTTGTCAATTCTGAAGCTACGCAACCCATCAGCGCCCATGATGCACACACACACATTTCACATATAGACGCAGCACACACACACACCACAGCTGGGGCAAAGATTGGAGAGAAGCCAGACACTGAGAGAGAGAGAAAAAATGTGTAAAGGAATGGGGTTTGTAAAATAAATTGAGATGAAATGAAGAAAAAGAGAGCAAAAGAGTAAAAAAAAAAAAATACTTTTATTGATTTTGACTAAATAACAAGCATGTAGCCTTTCTGAAACTTACTGGAATTCCATTTCAACTGTATTCCTTGCTCTCTCGATTTCTCTCTGGGGTCACAGTTTTCTCGGGGGTCATTTTTGACACAGCCCCTCTGTAATGGCTCTCCTCTTCACTCACATCAATAACAGATGAGGCCCCTAATCGAGCGACACCAAAATAATTTCACCCCAACCCGCAGCCGCATTTACATAATAGTATTTCCTCTCAGATGCTCTTTCTCTCTTCCATTCCCTCTATCTCCCTTCCTCTATTTTTTCCTCAGCTTGTATGTATTGTCTCTTAGAAGAGCCTGTAAACTGCACTATGTGTGTGTGTGGGACTGAGAAAGAGTGATGGGGGAGGTATTTAGCAGTGCATGCAGTATTAAATGAGCCTGACTGGCAGGGAGGCATTTATTGGTGAGCTCCTCTGTAGCAGAGAGTCGTGGCTCTCAGCATGTGTAACACATACACTCACAATTCTAAATGCTTTATTTGAGACCACGTTGCTTCTGTAACCTTTTTTAGTGAAATCTAATATGAAGGCCATAGTTTCCCAAAAATGAAAATTCTGTCATCACTTATTTACCCTGGTTCCAAACTTTTATGACTTCCTTTCATTTGCAGAACACAAAAGAAAATATTTTGAAGAATGTTTCAGCAATTTTTTGTCCATAAAATGAAAGTTGGGGTCCAACATAACATTACATTAAATAAAATAACACATGCACACACACACACAAATGTCTTTTATGTTTTGCAGAAGAAAAAGTCAAAAATGATGACAGTTTTCACTTTTTGGGTGAACTCTCCTTTTAAGCAATGTGTTGACAGCACTATTACCAGAAATATATTATACAAGTGTTTGAAGAGTGTAATTTTAAGTAACAAATATGATATAAACATGCTTTAATTACAGTAAAAAAAAAAAGGATGGGAAATTATAGGTTGAAGAGGACCAGGACAATGCAAGTGAAACATAGCCTAAATAATAGGCTGTGTAAATAACAGAATCTTACATTTTGGCTCAACTGTTTCTTTAACGTGTTGCTAGCACTCTTAAATGAAATGTTATATAAAATATACAAAATCTTACTACAGTTCTTGCTCTTTTTTTTTTTTTTTTTTACAGTATGGGAAATTATAGGGAGAACAGGACCATAACAATGCAGGCTGAAACAGCTTGTGCCAGTAAACTCTCTTTTGGCAAAAAAAAAAAATGTTACTAATGTTAGGATTTATTAAAGGCGTGCAGTAAAAAAAATTGTGAACAAAAAGCATGGATGGTTATTTTTGAGGGCTGATCTTACTGCGTATGAATTTGTAGGCTTTTCACTTTAAGATGCTACATTGACAGGAGAGTTAGGAGAGTAGGAGGTAGGAGAGTTCTTAAATAAATCACGCAATGTGATTTACCAAGGTCTGTAGTCATTTTACTGGTATTTGTTGCAGTCTCTCGATAATTTGGCCTGTCTAGTAAATCTGGCCCAAAGTGTCCAAAATTATATCACATTGCTTCTAGAATGTTTTGCGACACTTTCAAAGTGAAATGTCCAGTGAGTGGCACTAAAAACATGTTCAGCTTTATCCAAAACAGATGAATGTGAATCTGGCAATTTTATTCGCGTTGGTTATTGTACGTATTTTGGCAGTTCAGAAATGAAATGCCCGGTAAAAGGTTAATGTTCTGTCACATTTGAAATTAACGTACCACTTGCACTAAACTACACCCTAAACCTTACCGATAATGTAAACAAAAGCAAATGTTAGATAACATGCATTTGCTGAAGCAACAATGCCATTTAGATTGCTTCTACAAGTCTTTGAACTCTTTTATCATAACTTGCGTTTCACAGGACTTGTACACAAGCGTTCCGCTACCAGGTGAGCTACTGAGCAAGTTTACTGTGTCAGAAAAGTCATACATATGGAGCTGGCTATATGATGTAAACATCGCATTGTATTAGTTTAAATATCTTGCACTATCCTAAAAGTGTTTTGAGGTCATGACATAGTATTGTTCAAGGAACCGCACAAAAAATAAGTCTTTATTAATTGATAATCTGCCCCTGTAATTAGCATTTTTGTGAAAAGGAATACAAGTTTTTAATGTCTTACTGCCACTATAGTGTTCATTTCAGCTGGTAACTATAGTGAATTGTATTTACATGTACTTTTTTTTTAAGCCAAATTACATCATACGTTTTACCTCTGAAGTTCATATTTAAAAAAAAATCATATTCACTTTATGAATGACTGGAAATTTCCCTGGAAAGTGCCTTTATCGCTCTCTCTCTCTGTTTCTTGGTCTGGTTGAGTAATTAGTTCAGTGTAAGGGTTGTTGGGCTGTTGATGTATCTCTGGCATAATGTAAGGAGATGGAAAGAGGAAAATTCAAATGAAATGACTCTCACGAGCGTGCGCTGTTTTATATGCTCCCCCTTGAAGTGCAGGACACTAATTAATAGATCTGCCAGTGCTTAATGGTCCTTCCTGCACCACAAACTGAGAGATGGAGAGAGCAAATGAGAGGAGAAGTGGAAAGAAATGTAAAAGAGGCAGAGAAAGGGCACAGGAGGGGAGGATGAAAGATGAAAAAAGAAATTTCATGACTATCTAATAGATATAGCTTGACGGTAAATCTATGGGTGGAGAGAAAAGAAACACATTTACATTTTATGTTTACCATCATAGCAGATGCTTTCTTACCACAGTGACTTTGCAGGTTTTCAGTGCAGGTGAGATATTATTGCATTATTTCGTTATTTTTATTTTTTCCACTGATTATCAATAATAGTAAAATGAAAAATAGTGAAGGTTTTTGCTTTAAATTCTTTGTTAAATGTTTTGTTCTAACTAAAAAAAGCATTTATTTATTTTATTGCTTTGTATATAAGACTTCTTAACACAAAGATTTCTAATCTTGATGGCAATTGCTCAGCCATCATTTAATCCTCATCTCTCCGCACCACAGAGGGAATGGGCACTCATATCAGGATATAGGTTTGAGCCAATCACCTGAGCCGTAAATATCATGTGACATGCTATTGGATCTATTGTAAATACAAGATTCCTAGTCAAAAATTGAACATGATCGTCCTCTCAAATCATACTTACAACATCACACCGAACAGGAACCATTCACTATTTTTAGTTTACTTTTACAGCAATGTTGTGTTTATTATTGCGCGCTTTAACTATTCTAACTCAAACTTTCCAACCTGTAGATTTTAAATAAAGGTTTTATGGAAGCTTAGTGGTGGTGACAGGAGTCATGCAATGATTTGTAGTTCATTTATAGCCTAACTTGAACTTTTTAGTCCTGCTGATTGTATTTGAGATTCAGAATTCATAAAAGTTGTGTTCATTTGTCAAGATTAACTTGATGAACAAACCATGTAAAATGAAATTTTGTTGGTCACAGAGCTTATTTTCTGCAATAATCTAAACGCCAATCGGAAAAACCTGCGTTTTGTCAAGGGAACCAGAGCTATGCTAACAGGTTGGCCTACAAGAATATGTCATCTTTCCAAATTATATTGCTACTTCTAAATAGCCTAAAGATGCTTTGTACCACCATGAGGTTTAGTTACAAAATCTACCAGTATGAGTTAACATGTTGAATTTCAGAAGTTAGAAAGTTGCAGAAGTTCAGAATGAGATTTGTTTTGAGTTTGAATTTTACAGTGCATTGTCATAGTACAAACTCGTTTTTTAAAGAGCAGGGAAATGTCAAATTTCATGATATAACATTTTAAAATGAGAGGTGCTGAATGAAGAGTTTAATTGCATTGATTGTACATGTGACCCTACTTTCACTGATGTAATTTAATGTAAATAGTTTCATTTGATATTAAATAGTAGTCATTTATTTGGATGTTACTACATAAAGCACACTTTTAGGTTATCTGAAAAAAAATGAATGATATAATCACACCATAGTTTTTATATATAATTGAATCCTTATGTACCCTAATCTAATCAGCAGCTACAGAGGAAAGAACAAAATCAAGTCCCAAGTTCATTTCATGCCCCTAGGAGACACAAACACACTCAAACAGAGTCAAGCTCTCCATCAATTCTCTCTCTTTCAGCAGCATTCACACTGTCAGTGGAAGGAAAACAAGCTGTCAGTCAATCACACAAGACCACTTAGCATATAGCTCTCTCACACACTCGTTTCTGAAAAAGAGACAGCTCAAAATTCTCGGTTCTCAATTTGTCTGATCGTTTGTGCCACAACAAACCTGACTCACACACACCCAAGGGATGTTGATTGACCCTAAGGTTAATGCCCTGCTCAGTAGCCTTTGACCTTGCCAGCCTCAGCGCTCAGTGGTGAAATGGACAGAGGAATTATGGGGTCTTTCAGACAAGTCTATAGAACTCTGACACTGGCCTTGTATGTGTGCCTGAATGAATGTGGGGGTGATAGCATTTGACTTTTGATTGACATCTTTGATGGCCTATTTGTGTGATTGATTTTTATGTATCACATGATTGTCTGTATGTGCATACAGCTGTATTTTTGCATCTTCTATGCCATACTGCAGTCATTTACATGTACTGCAAACACAAACTTAGCTTTGACCAGAATGGAAGCAAAGACTAGAATGAGGCAAAGACATTCTTTGACCAGAATGAAGGCCTGTTTTGAGCCAAAGGGATTTTTCCCCAAAAAATGTAAAAAAAGATATTTTTTTTAAGATAATAATGATTCTGAATCTATCTGACATGGTCACTTGGACATATAAATATTATGCCATATGTGTGGGTAACTTTTGGAAACTAATGAACAAGTGTTTGCTACTTAACCCTAAACCTCTACGCAGTGCTTGGACTTAACCTCAGCCCCAAACTCTATAGAGGAAACATCAGCACCAGTGGGGTCAAAGCCCCAGCATTAGCTCAGAGAGGTGAAAGTTCAGCATTAGCTTCGGTGTGGGGGTGCATAGGTCAACAGCAGGGTTGGGACGGGGTCAAGCAAAACTGGCAGCCAGCCAAGGGCAAGCGTGAACTTTAAGAGGAGGTGCACACAACCACCGTGGCAGGATACACACCCCTACCCCCCAGCCCTTACCTGGGCGGGCTTGTAGCTGCTGCTGTCAAGGACGGGGTAAATGTCGGGATATTGCTGTCGATCAAAGACATGGTCCAATACCTCGAGCTGCTGCGGTGTAAAGAGTTCTCCTCGCATCTGCTTCCGCAGGAAGTCCCGCCCTGAGTGGGCGTGGCCATTTGCCAAAGGAGAATCCTGTAGAGCTGGAGAGAGATTCAAACAGATTTCATGAAGAAGCATTTAAGTACACTGTGGCATTTACAAAAGTGGGACATTTAACAATAAAACGCACAAGCATGAGTTTTAGATGTAGTGAAAAATAACTGTAAAAAAAATTTACTGTTACAGAAATGTTAAGCAAAATTTTGCAGGCAAAAAAAGGTCCTTTATCTGATGTCATTAGTGTAGCGATGTATAAATCACAGCTCACTAGAGGTCACTTTCAAACCAAGTGTGACAAATTCACGTGACCAACTTGAAAATGAGCGTAATTGGCATGGGGAATGTTTCGCACCCTGAATACAAAACTCCTGATTGCATGGATTACAACTGGAATGACTCTATTTCGCCCCCAAAATTTTGACAAGAAATGGTAAATGGTAATTCATTGCTGTTTTATTGTAGTTTACAATGGGTGCTTCTTCAGCTTCAGGCATTTTTATGTCCTAGGGCTTGATTTTTAAGGTAGAAAACATACCTCTGGGAACTTGCGTACCAATAAGTACATTTCACTGCAGTTTCCAACAGAAATGAACACTAAAGGCAGTAAAACAGCAAGCACTTGTAATCGTTTTCGTACACAGTTATGATTACAGCTTCGTATGTTTCGCTTTCTGGACATAACAAGCTTGCTCGGTAGCTCAGCCGGCAAGGAATTGGACTTAGGATGCGGGTACGAATCCTGTCAAAAACTCACGATGAAAGAGCTGAAAGATGAGAGATCGAAAAACAAGATAAAACAGCATGCTTGCGATTGCGTTTTTAAGTAACATTTGACTTTTAGCGCCACTCAACAGACATTTCAAGTCAGAACGGTGACACCTACAAAACCAACATCACATAAAACGTACCATATGTACGTTCATCTGTTCCGGAAAAAAAACAAACACTCTTTTAGCGCCACCCAGTGGACATTTCACATCGAATATGTCACGAAACGTGCATGGCGGTACGTATTTTGCATCTTGCGAAAAAGTTCCCAGAGGTACGTTTTCATCATGACACCAGGTTGTTTTTAAATCAAGACATTTTAATTTTCATTTTTTTCATTTACTAATTTTAAGTAAATTTAATAAATTTAAGTAAATTTAAATTTATATCTAAATTTTATTGTTGGACTTTTTCCCCCTGGCCCAGACTTTCAGTCTTAAAATATAATCTTAAAATAAATAAATAAATAAAATCATTAAAAAAAAATTATATTATAATATTTTTATAACTATAGTGATCTAAACAAAAATTAAAGAATTGTTTTGTAAATTATTAAAAAATTACAGTTGTCCCCCATTTTACTTGTTTTCAAAGGAAACAGTGCAAAAAAAGTGAGAAAATATTGTGTGTACATAGGAGAAAGAAAGTCAACATCAAGTGCGACAACATGAAGGTGAGTAAATGGCATGACTTTTTTCTTTTTTGGGTAAACAATCCTTTTAACTGTTGTGTTAAATCTTAATTGTAACAACATAGTATTAGGCATCTAAAAATCTATAGCTACCAGAGTTTCTACCATAAAAATAATGATAATAATTAATAATAATTGTTTAAATTAATATAATAATTGATACTTTTGAATCACCTTTTTTCTTAAAAATTATTTAAAGGCTGAAATGTGACGTTTATCATTTTATAAAACTTTTTGTTTTTGTGAAAACCTGTATCAGAACTGTAAAACTTGTTTTTACGGTCATTTTACAGTTTATACGTTACCATAGACATTGCCCTACTTTATTTATGAAGGTCTTAAAAAGGTCTTAAATTTGATTTTAAAAATCCTACAGATACCCTAGCTTAATCCAAAATCTCCTACACTCTGGATGCACACTTCAGAATCTCGCTTCAAGTAGTGATTCGAGTACCTACTGTTTTATGAATTTTACGCCAAATTTGGAGATGCTGCTCATTTCACTTTTTTTTTGCCTGCTATATAGTAAGGAAGTGGGGATCCATGGGCTGACTATTAGAGGTTGTAATGGTTCTAATTACATGCCGTAAAAACATAAATAGTAATAGGGATTTATTTCTCTTTGTCATCATGATCATAAGGTTAAGTACTTGGAATTTTCTGGAAACTATCATACAGAGACTCAAGCACACATACAGGCACACAAACATAGATTCTTGGACTTGCGTCCTCCTCTCTGAGTGAGTGTTAAGGCAGCGTGTGAGTCAGTTATTACTGGGCTGTTGAGTTTCTGAAGAGACAATTATAAGAGCTGAGAAAGCTACAGCCCTCAAATGATTACAGGGAGAGAAAAAGAGAGAGAGAGAGAGGGATGAAAAAAGAAGAATAGAAACGAAAATCCCTGATATAGAGCCAATTCATTTCTTCAAAATGCCTCTGAGAGGTTATTCTAGGGAGTTAGAGTCAGAGGCCAGACCAATCCCTACAAGACGAGAGAGAGAGAGAGAAAGAGAGATATGGTGGGATAGAGGGATAAAATGACAGGCAGACAAAGCAGCTATCCAAACATTCCCTTTTCCTCCTTCATTTGAACACAGAAATCGATCCATTTGAATGTGAATTCAGATCCAGTTTGCTGCCGCCTGTGGTTATTTAAAAGAAAGATCTTCTTGTCTCCGACTCCTTGATAGCGTGCAGGTCCCATGTGTCTCTAATACACCTCAACGCCAGGACTTACCTCAACAAAGCTTAAATGCTCTCTCTCACTCTGTCTCTCTCTCACACACACACACAGAACACACAGAGAGTATATGATCTCCAGTGTTTTGACCCTCTTAATCCCAGCGGTCAGTGTGTCTGATAGAATTCAATTGATCAATCATGTCTGTGAGATGGCACCATTTCAGCAGGTTTATTGCTTTCCACTCTTCTCAAAGACTGTCCACCGACAGCACACACACACACACACAAAAGATGTCTGAAAGTGTGCAACAGTGCACATATCTCGGTTTAAAAAAAGACAGTTTGTAAACTGCCACACTCTAGAGTGTTTGTGTGCATGGTTGTTTATGCATCAGCAGGGGCCAAAACATCTGAGACTGCTACCGAAAATGCATTCATTTTGCATTTTTGCAATTTAATACAACACTTGTTTTATGACAAATGATATTATTAGCTCAAAAAAATAATTTACATGAAATTCATAATTTCTTTATAATTGGTTTGTCCCCCTTTTCTTTCAAAGACAGCAGCATGAACCACACAAGTGTAATCATGTTGATGTTACTATGTTATCTGACATGATTTGAAAATGATCCAAAGAGCATCTTGTGCTCAGCAGAAGAAAATCTGACCTTTTGTAAAAAGGAATTCACACGGTCAGTGGTACAAATTAGTCTTAATCCTAATAAATCCTAAAATTTTCTATTTCCTTGCAGGTTTCAATCAACCAAGTCTTAGATTTCAATGTTGTCTCAAGCTTTTGGGCTCCACTGAAACATCTATGAAGGTCTGGTCACAATATTGAACCCACTGCACAATCTGCATTGGGAAATCTTTCACCATGAAACTAAATTCCCATTTGCTGGATTCCTATTGAAATTACTAACAGTAAATGTGACCATACTTTCCCAAAATTCCTGATGTTTTCACTTAAACTACTGCTTCACATGTCCTCAAACATCCATATCCTTCTGGGATCACTTGACCTTACAAAAACAGCCAGCGAGTGTCAAAACAATGTTATGGACTTTTTTCAGTCGTTATTACACAGATGCGTGTTTATCTGTGACTATTTGTGTGTGTGTTATGCGTGTAACTGTTTCACAGTGTCAGCCACCGTGTGTGAAATGCAATTTCGGACAGATCTGGAAGCCCACTCAGCCATATCAGAGCAAAAGAGAGACAGAAAGAAGAGAGGTCGCCAATAAAGCTATTTTCACCAAATTTAAACAAACACACCATACTTCCTCACGTTAAGTTTCAAACCCACACACACACAAACAGACTTATTGGTCTCAGGTATTCAGCTGGCCGGTGTTTCTCTGGCCTTTTGTCTTTCAGCCTCTGAACCTGCTATAGGGAACCACTCTCTGTAACCAGACACAATACAGCCCAGCTGCATTCAGGGTTAACCCCACTATTCACACACACACACACACACACACACACACAGAAGGAGAACAGAGGAGAAGCATCTTCCTTGCTTCAAAAGCAGAGACAATAGCAACAATGAGATCACCGTTGTGCCCCCTCTGTCTCTTTCCGTCTTCCTCTCTCTTTCTCTCAGGGGTGAGGTTGAAGGTTTTTTGGGGGCAGAGAAAACTGTTCGGTGGATTCCTTGTGCACTTGATACGCTTAGAGAGAGAGAGAGAGAGAGAGAGAGAGAGAGAGAGTGTGTGTGTGTGTGTGTGTGTGTCAACCTTGACAGATCAAAGTATGAGTCTCTGAAAGGGGGATACCAACCTTTAACAAATCCCACTGTTATCATCTATCCCCTATCCTCCCTCTCTCTCTCGCTCCCCCTCTCTTTCACAATCCCCCCACCTTATTAAAAATTTCCTCTATCTTCCATTCAGAATATTCCACAGAATGAATGAGATAAAAATGACTGAAATGAAACTGGACAAGAAATGAACATATTAAACAGCAGAGAAAACCACGTCTGTCCAGATAATGTCCACTGTGGATGCAAACATCTAGGTGTGGTTTGTTAAATTGAACAGATTAACAAAGATAAATTTGTATATTTTTTTCAGTTTTGCCTTTGTTTTTTGCCTTTTCCTTCATGTTTTGAAGCTGTTACCTTAAAGAAAGGTTTCTTTATTGTTTCAGGGGGCAAAGAGAACATTGTCCGACCCCTCTGCCCCGTACCACAGGCCTCCTGTCTTTCTTTATTCTATTTCTCCTTTCCTCCACTCCTCCCCTCGTCCATTCCTCCTCCGTTCAGAGAGAATGGGCAGACACAATGCTTCTGTTCTAGAGGCCCCACAAGTCAAGTTCTCTCTTTCAGATTACTTCCCCTGGGTCAAAGGGCATCAGTGGGCTTTCCCCAAACACATATACACAACACACACACACACACACACACACACACACTAAGCCATCCAAACCCTCTGTTACTTCCTTTCCTGCTTGTGTGCAGCTGGAAATCATAGTGTCTTGCTTCACTAAACATGCATTTTGCCTCCCTCTCCTTTTTTGAAAGCATTACCACTAAGCAAAGAAATTCGTAGTATTACATAGATGCAATTTAGTGAAGTATATGGAAAATGTCTTTATTTAATTTCTCACTTTCTTAGGACTGGGTTTCGATACAAATTTTCCAATTCGAATTCCGATTCACAAGCTCACAGTTTGATTGAAGTTAATTTGGGTATATTTCAATTGTTCTCTTTGTTAATAATGTAAATTATAAAGGGCAATGAGTAACTTGTGTTTTATTCATTGAAACTATTCATTAAAAGAAACTTTCAGATTTGAGCTATGCTGGTTGTGCTGTATGTTTTTGATTCACTAAAAAGAACAGACTTATAAGACTCATCTGCTGCAGGAATCAGTGTACACTGGTCACACGGTATAATTTTGATTTACTAAAAAGAACCAGTTTATAAGACCTAAGGCCCGTTCATACCAAGAACAATAATTATAAAGATAACGATATTAGCATCCACACCAGCAGTCGATATCGTCTGTTTATTCTAAGCACACACTCATTTTCTGCTTTAAATTCTCAAGTTTGTTATAGCAGGATTGACTCTGATTGGATGTTAATGTTTTTATCGTTCATCAGCTAGAAAAAATTTGTTCTGAAAGTGATTCCAACTATATCGTTTCTCTGTGCCTTTATCATTATAGCTGTGGTGTGGACAGTGCTATTCATTAATATTGAGAACGATTTTTAGAACTATATCTTTATCGTTATCTTTATAGTTATCATCCTTGGTGTGAATGGGCCTTTATTCATTGTATAGGAATCAGTTCACAGGTTGCACTGTATGTTTTTGATTCACTTAAAAACAGCTCATAAATCTCATTTGTTGCAGGAATTGGTCTACCCAGGTTGTCCTGTATGTTTTTGATTCACTAAAGAACTGACTCATTAGACTGATTTGGTTTGAATCAGTGTACACTGGTTGTGCTGTATGTTTTTGATTTTCTGAAAAGAACCATTTCATAAGACTCATTCAGGAACTGCAGGAATTGGTCTCCTACTGGTCATGCTGTATATTTTTTAATTCACCAAAAAATCTTAAGACTCATTCATTGAAGGAATCTGCCTGTTTTCACTACAAAGAATGGGCTTATAAGCATCACTCACTGCAGAAATCAGTCCACACTGATCGCACTGTATATTTTTGATCCACTGGTGCACTAGTTGCATTATATGTTTTTGTATGCAGGCCACATCTCAATGAAGATTTCTTGTCTTATTCAGGGTACATGTCTTATAATTGTTTAACATGCAATACAAATGGAAAACTCACATTTCTTTTGCTGCAATTCTGCTGAAGCACTGCAGAAAACATTCCTTTCTTTTCTTTCTCACACTCACGAAATCGTGCACAGTTTGCACACTCCTTATCGTCCATTATGCTTTTAAAATTTGCAAGCAGTATAGGCTACTAGCTGCCAAATCTATCACTCATGTTATTTTATGCCTTCAGCAAACCCATGAGAACATCCCTCGCTGCGAGCGCACTGACACACTCACATACTGCAAAACATCACAGCACTGACCACCCGCAGTTTCTCCATGTCAATTAAACACACAAATTCATTTAGTCGCCCCTCCCTCCCTGCTGGATGTGATGTGTTGCATTAATTAAAGTGGCAGACGTCGGCCTAATTGGAGCTTGGATGAACGTTGATGTGTGTGTGTGTGTGTGTGTGTGTGTGTGTGTGTGTGTGTTCAGCTAAGCCAGTAGTTAGCTTATAAAGTTGTTTCATTGCATCTATAGTTTATGCATGTTGTTAATTTTACCTGGAGTGTTATTGTATTGTATTTCATACAATATACAGTGTAAAAACTGTAAAAGACTCTAAAAATGCTATCCTGTCAACCTGTCAATTGGTTAACAGCAAGTTCCCTTACTATATACAGTGAAAAACTGTAATAGATCTAACAGAACATTTTAAGTAATTTTACAGTAAAATACTGTTAAATGTACAGACTTTGGAAATTAAGTCATCTTATAATTTACAGTAAAATAACAATATAAATAAATAATAATAATAAAAAACACTAACTGATATTCCGTGCAAGAGAATTTACATTTGATGGCATTTTGTTTAAACAATAACGTTTCTTGTTAATTTCTGACAACAATTATCTACATTTAAGTTTTGTATTTTATATTGATTAATTAATGTTTATTACATTGTTTTAGCCTAAGAAATCTAATTCAAAACCTGTCTCTTTTACCGCCTATATTATTATGATGGCTGTCAGTTTATTTTACAGGAACAAAACAGAGTAGTACAATCTCATTTTAACATTATATCAGTTAATTAAATTTTCACCTTTTTTTACTGTAAATTTAAGTTCAATCCCTTTAAACCTAAAATGTTGCTACCATAATTTTTACAGTAAGGTTCTAGCAACCACAGCTACTACTGTAAATTTCATGTGTTCATTTGATGGTTTATAGTGTCAAAAATATATATTGTCTGTCAAAACATTTATTCTTTATATTTACATATAATTACATATAAAGTATTGCTAAAAGTATAGGCAACAACAGTGTTATTTTAGCATTAATTTTATTTATTATTTATTTTATTAATTGTATTAATATTTTCAGGGGGTTTTTTTATTTTCAGTATATAAAGATCAATTTAGTTAAAGACTTAGTAGTTTTGTTGTGTGTTTTGTCATTTTTAGTATGGGGGCGTATATATATATATATATATATGTCTATTTTTTTCAGTTTTAGTTATTTTAGTACATCAAATTAAACTTTAGAACATCAAATTAAAATGAGAATTGTTGCCTTGGCAGCTGAAAATAAAAAGTTCTTTATTTTATTTCAGCTAATGTTTATTTTATTTCAAGCAATAACTTTTTATGGTTTTAATTTTTTGTTTCAGTTTTAGTTTTAGCTGTAATAACCCTGGGCAGCAAATAGAAAGGAATCTTCTATTGTTGATGTCAGTGTCTGGTATTTTCTAAGTCATACTGTGTGTGTGAGTCTATGTGGGTGACATCTGGAGTTCCCTCATGTACTGCTGGGGTCTGCCAAGCAATGGCTTTTTAATAGACACTTGTGTGCAAACACACATGCGTGCGTGTCCACATGCACATGCTGTGGCTCCCCTGGATAGAGATGTTTATCTAAGACGTGCCAGTGGTGTCCAATCCCCCTCCTACTCTGATGCATCTGTCAATGTTCAGCAACTTCCATCTGTGCTCTCTGTGCTTGTGTGCATGTGTGTGAGTGCATTAAAATGATGTTGTGCATAGGAATGAAATAAAGAACGAACGAAAGAAAGAAAGAAAGAAAGAAAGAAGGAAGAAGAAGGTTGAATACAGGATGTATTTGAGTTTTTGTTCTGTAATTGCTGGTAGACAAAATGTCTTACTAAATGTCCTACATGAAATAAATTCCCTTTGTTGTGCAACAGCATTAATAATACTTTAAGGTAAGTTTAGAGTGAGTTTGGTGTAGAATTAAATGTTTGAAACCTAGGCGTTTTCAGTTTTCGAAAATAAAGCATACATATGGACTTACATTCATCTCTCTTCCGCTTGCTTGCGTCGGCAGGTGAGCTAATTCCCAGAATTCCACTGATGGAGTAGGAGGAGCCTGCAGTGTCACTGGTTACTCCAGATACCTGGGTCACTGCCACTGTAGAGGCTAGAAAGTTACAGAGAGGTAATGAAGACCAGAAATGTCCTAAAGCATACATGAACATGGTGAACACCAATATTGCTGCTCACTGCACTGAAAGGAAAATCCATTTCAGCAGAATATACAGTCAGCTTGTTGGCCAATGACAATTAGAAGGGTCCATGATCGATAGATAGTTTTCATTATACTAAAAAGTTTTAAAGTAAATATTTTTAAATAAGTTTTTGAATATTTTAAAATATTTTTCCAAGCTAAATACCATGTATAAATATTATAATTAATTATTTAATAGCATTTTACAACCTGAAATAATCTTGCCTAAACCTTGACAGACATTCCTAATATTCAGAGTGGGTCATTTCTATGACATAATTTCTTGTTTTAAGAATTTTCTGCATGTTGGTTGTACCACATGACTTTTTTGGATGAACAACATGACTTTGATTTGGCAGACAAAAGTTTTTCAAATACTAAAAAGCTTTGAGGCAGTTTTGTGATTTTTTTTTCTAAAAAAATAATAAACTGTTATGCCAAAATACTTAAAGGGATAGTTTTGGTTTCTATTGACTTGTGTTATATTGACAAATAATAAATAAATAAATAAATAAATTACAGTGGAATTCAATGGGAACTAAAATGTGTTTCAAAGAAGAAAGTAAGTCATATAGATTTGGAACAACATCACCGTGAGTAAATAATAATAGAATTATCATTTTTGTGTCAAAAATGCCTTTAATAGAGCTTTCTTTTCCTGATTTTTTGTTTAATTTTAAGCTTTTTTTTTCAGTAGTTGTCTTCCATTTTTTAGTCCATTTTAGTCATTGGTTCAACTTCCAGGTAATGCATGGACTGAGAAAATGTGTAGCTGTGTCTCTTGATATTGACTGTATTGGGTTTTCTGTGATTCTAGCCTTTGCTCGGTTAAAGCTTCCAGGCCAATGTCATTTGTTTATGTGTAGTATGTTCTTGAGTTGTCGTTTTTCCTTTCATGGTTCCTGGCCTGGTGTTTTCCTGCCAAAGACCTTTCACCAAAACCTTCTGTCACTCAATTTTGGCAACGTGCTGCCGCCCAAGGATAAGACGCTAACAAGCTAACAGCTTTTCGACATGTCTGGCTGTCTGTGAGGTCTTGGCGGTAGGGGACGAGGCCACAAAGTCTTCTCTCTGTCAACCCTTCATTCTCTCTCTCTCCTTTTTATCTCACTTCCTGTCAGCTGACGTACAGCCTGAGTGACAGTACAGTGGCCCCAAGGGGACACTAAGGTGTAGAGATGAGGCTAATCCCACATCCCAACAGACTGTGCTAAAATGGAGAAGGTGGTAAAAAAGAAAAACAAATCGCTCGGAGAAAAGATAAACGCCTTTGCTCACCCGTCACTCTCGTTTGCTAACCAGGTGGAAAATGTAATGAATGCATATCCCTCCATTTTTTTACTTTTGATTTATCATTTCAATTATCTGAATCTCTTATTCTTTCGCACTTTTTTTCTCCTCGCGTCGAGGAATGGAAACCCGAAGCAAACGCTTTATATACAAAATCCCTAAATTTCAATTTTCCGCCTGAGTATGAGAACTATTTATCATCATAATCTGAAGGAGACGGAGAACTGGTGAGTGTTGTGCGTGTGAAATTAATTTAGATTAAGCGGAGGTGTGCGATTATGAAGATTACTGACAGTGAGACAAGCGCAGTTCAATACTTTATTAACTGCCGACGGGAGTTTTCCTCTAAAACTGATCTCAGACCATTTTTGGAGATTCCCCTTTGGTTTTTGGGGACAGTTGAGTGAACAACAGTACTAGATTCAAGGATTCAACGTTAAAGATTGGGGAGATTGAAATACAGTACAGTAAATGTTTAAAAATCTCAAATCTCAGTCCCCCTCAATGTCTAAGAGAGATAAAGCCCTGCCTCCAAAAGTGTTATAGGGTAACTAGTAGGTTGAAACTTTTAGGAAATGAATGTGTATGAAAAAAAGAAAGAAATTAAATGGAAAGCAAATGAGTACTTTTTTAAACTTTTTTCTTTCTCCTGAGATCTCACATGATCTCATATGTGTTTCAACAATGTCTCAAACTGCTTAGATTTGATCATTTATTTGATCAGAAATACAAAAAAGTAATGTTGTTAAATATTATTACAGTTTAAAGTAATTGTTTTCTATTTTAATATATTTTAAGACATTTTTTATATATTTTTATTCAGTCTTCAGTCTCACATGATCCTTCAGAAATTATTTTAATATGTTGATTTGGTGCTCAAGAAACATTTCAGATTTTTATAAATGTTGAAAAAGTTGAGCTGCACGTAGAAACCACGATTCATTTTATCAAAGAATCCTGGAAAAAATGGATGAATAGATAAATGCTTTGATGAATAGAAAGTAAAATCTTTTGTAACATGATAAATATCTTTACTGTCACTTTTGATCAATATAATACGTCCTTGATGAATTAAAAAAAAAAACTTACTGACCTCAAACATTTGAACGGGAGTGTATGTTTCTCCCCAGTACTCCCACCAAGAACTACAGTTTTGCATTTTGAGTAGTTTGAAATATGACAAAAGTAGATGTGAAGTTGACTCTTACCTAAGTTATGGGCAGAGACAGCTCCTGATTGGCCAGGTGGTTGCTGGACTTTAGTGCGAATGATCCTGCAGCAAAGTAAGAGCAAACAGACATTACCATGTGTTTAAGCTTTACCATGCAAGATGCTGTGTGTGGATACTGTATATTCTTTAATATAAGTATGCAAACACATGAAATATGTATGTGTGTGTGTGTGTGTGTGTGTGTGTGTGTGTGTGTGAAGTGGCTCATGCAGGCTGACATGGCAGCAGAGTCTCACACTTCCTGCATGGCTGCTCAAGCAAAGCACCTTTCCCCTCTCCTCCTCGTCCCTCTCTCTCTCTCTCTCGCTCTCTCTCTCTCTCCCTCTCTCTCTCCCTTACTTTCTCTCTTGCGCTCGCTCTCTGAGAAAGGTTGTCATTGTACACATGCTGTTGAACCAGTGAGCTGGACACTGCTCATGAATATGTGTTTCTTTTTATGCCACTGACTCAGTCCCGTTGTTTTCCTTTATCTATGTCTCTCTCCCTCCATTCTTTCTATCTCTTCTTCATGCATTGCTCTATCCCTTTTCTAATCTACTGATCACATTGTTCTCAAAAATGTAGCGGTTTGCACACATATACAGTTCCATTCGAAACTTTGGGGGAGGTAATACATTTTGAAATGTGTTTGTTTCTTATGTCTTAAAGGGATAGTTCACCCAAAAATGAAAATTCTGTCATCATTTACTCACCCTCAAGTAGTTTCAAACCTGTATGAATTTCTTTGTTCTGCTGA